>JAWLRI010001012.1:687611-701073 GCA_034781795.1 Crypturellus tataupa
CCTTCCCCTTTCTTTTCCTTTTCCTTTTCCTTTTCCTTTTCCTTTTCCTTTTCCTTTTCCTTTTCTTTTTCTTTCCCACAATAAACTCCTTGAGACATTCTATAAAGAACCCACTTCCATGAACCTTGTAATAGGAAAATGAATTGATCATTAGTCTGAGTTTGACCAGGAATGACTGAAAAAGTCAACAGCATTGCAAGGTTGCTTATTAGCCAGTGTGAAGTGAGAGAAATGATGATCTGTCTCCTTCTACACAAAGGCCTGCAAGAAAATAAACAGCAGAACCGCTGGCTGTGGACATATTGGCACCACATAGTACAGTACAAGGCAGAGCTGTCTGAGATGCTACATTTTCAGACAGCTGAATGTGCCCAAAGTTGAATACCCTACAGAGAAATCACTCTGGGCTCAGCAGAGTCACCCCAAACACAGCCCACCCCAAAGCTGTTGTGACGAAGCCCGTTCCCGTTATGGAGTCCTGCACTGAGATGCGTGTCCATCCCCGAGGGGTGCTCCGTTGCTTGGGTAAACGTGTCCCGAATGCACTGATGAATCCTTCAGTTCATTATCTCCCAGTAGTTGATCATGTTGGCAATGGGTTGGAGAAACAATTTGCGTTGACAGAGATTACTGAGATAAACAATAAACAGTGCAGAGCTCCTCAGGATAACACACACGTCTACCATGTTTAATTTCAAGAGATGTGTTAAATAAATGCTTTATTTATGCATGGTTTCATCCAATTCCCATGTGTACCCAGCTAGTTCAACAAATTCTGTTTATTGTACACTCTCCTAAAGAGTGACCAGCTAACTTGAAAAAAATAAATCATTTAGGAGAGGGAGAAAAAAGGATGGTAAAAACTCTCCTAATTGAAGTAGCACGATACGGTGAAGATGACATGCTTCAGGCTATTTCGTTTGCCTGATTCACCACAGGTGCTGGATAAATCTCTCCTTGCTAATCTGCAAGTCTCTGGCTAGACAGTCTACCAGTATCATGTTCTTCTGGCTTCATGTGTGGCCGAAGAGATGACTAACAGGATTTCAAAGAGTGTCCACTCCAAGATAGCTCTTCGGTTTCTGTACTGAAGAAGTAGCATTGTATTAAGCTAGGAGATAAATGAGCTAGAGGAGATGGAAAGAAAACAACTCCCCTTCTTCTAACAATACCAAGAACCACATGGTTAGATATTATTAGCCATTGAGGCTGTTTTGTCTTTGTAGCATTTGACCAATTCACATTTAACAGAGGGAGCAAAAGGAAACAGAAATACTCTTCACATCATGTAACCTTAAAGTTGACTGAAAAAAATAATGAAAGTGCGTCCCCATGTTGAATGAGCTCTGTGTTTTTTAGTCAGTGTAAATGGATGAGCTGTTCGGGCAGGGACTGTCTCCTCATGTAGTGAAGAGGGATGCACAGCTGGGTCGAATTGCTGCCACCAGCAAAGCTGCAGTCAGGTGGAGGCAAGTTTGGTTCCCATTGCAGGGGCTCCTGTGACGATGCTAACGGGGGGTGAATGTAATGACAGAGTTCGGGAACAAGAGGGTCATCAAGTTGGCAACTTGCTCTGGGAAGAAAATATTTTGTTTCTGCCTTGGCTACCACAAATAATAACATTTAAAGGCCGAATTGGCAGCAGATGGTTTACAGATGACTTGGAGGAACATTTTTAGCAACCAGTTCTTCAGTTACCAGGATTCAAGATCCCTGAATGCTCCTTTTCCAGTCAGCCCTGTCTCATTATATGCACTCGCGGAGCCCATGTTGTCACCGTAGTTCATCACACTATGCCTGCCCACTGGTGCAAAACGTACTGGCTGCTCATGTTGGATGTACAGCTGAGTTGCATTTTGTGCTAAATCTCAAAGCCACCAAAGTTAGCGTAGTAGCATTTTTCTATCTGATTTAATATCACAGTTCCTCATTGACCTCCAGGATACTGCTCCGTGAAGTCCCTGTGGATGCCTGCAACATCCGAGAGAGGAATAGCTTGTCTCTTCTGTTTGAAATACGCATGTGCATGCACACATATATTTCAGTAGTGTCTGACCTCGGGCAATTTAAGAGTTTTACTTTAAGAGTTAGAATTTCTGTGTTAGAATGATATGTCTTTTAAGTGAGCTTGAGTGTCTTGAGTCTCAGCAGGACTTTTTTATTCTCATTAGAGTGTTTATTTAGATTAAATTTAACATGCAGCATATTTTCCTTTTGCAGGGCACACACATGTTTCAACCGTTTGGATCTTCCACCTTATCCCTCATATTCTATGCTGTATGAAAAGCTGTTGACAGCTGTTGAAGAAACTAGTACCTTTGGACTTGAATGAGGGAGTTCAGGCACTTCTGGTGTTTTTCTGGCTGATGATGTCACCTTTCCTTTCCACCATCATTTGATCTTGGTTTCCCATGTTTTTATTTTTGAAAACAAACAAAAATCAAGATTGATAAAAGCTGTGCATGAAGAACTGCCACCCTCTAAGATCTAACCTTCATGCTTTCATCCTCTGTTTCCAATGGACTGCTAGTCTGTATGCAATAGAAAAACAACTGTCTCAAGGTTTCTGTATATCTCTACATACCTCCATTAATAACAGTGAAAATACAAATGCAAGTTACGCTACACTTGACCAAATGTTAATAAATGTTTACTTCCACCTACGTTGATTAAAAAATAAAAAAAAAAAACCTCATCAAGCATTCCAAGCTTTTCTATGTCCCATCTTCTAGATCAAACCACAGTCCATCTTTCTCCTTAACAGTTGAATCCAGTACTAGGAGCTGATCAAATATATCTCTCATCCATTCTCGTTCTCCCTGTATATATTGTCCATCTGAAAGACTGTGAGCAAAACTGACATTTTTATATACAAACTCATGACCCATATCAGTTGCATCAGCTGGAACTGGCCCAGATACACAGTGCAGATAAGACCTTCAAAAACTAAAAACCAACTTGTAACGCAATGAATGCAAAGCATAACAGCAATTGTTATGATTGTTTGTTGAGAGTGCTGGAGAGAACCTGCACTTCAGAGATATTGGAAGGGCATCTCTATTGTAATGTTTACCACACCAGAAGCACAAGGTTGTGCAAACTCGAGAAGGATTTGTTATTATGTAGCATAAAGGACACGGCTCCCTTTCCTTAGTATTGTATGTGATAAGGAAAGGGGGAAATAAGAAGAATGTTCTACTCTTGCGAAAACCCTTGAGTACTGTTTACCAGGTCTTTGTTTTCTGCTGTTTAAAATGCTCCTCTCCAAATGAAAAGTCTAGACAATCCCATCCCCTGTATCAGAAGCCATTCACTTTCTGTCAGGTTGGGCCAATCTATGGTTACTGTTTTTGCTGTTTTGTTTTCTAGTTATTATGTCATTTTCCTTTTCTTGTTCAGTGCAGATCTCCACAGCCTTGGCACTGGTTGTACACAGGTTTTAGTCTTCTGAGAAGCTGCAGAGAATGGGGGTGCTTGTCAAGGATGAAGGCGATTGTAACTCTCTTTGGGTTAAGAATTTGCTGTAATTCCTCTTGGAGTAAGCCCAAAGACCCTCCAGTCATATTAGGTACAACTGAATTACAGATCTAGCTCTTATTACTTAAGACAGAACCCTCTTCAAATTGGTGTACTTTGCATTCTAGCTCTGAAGACGGGCAATGAATTTTTTTTAAAAGAGCAATGAACTTTTCTTTGGATGGATTTTGTTGAGGCTCAGCCTCACAGCTCTGATGATTGTGTTCTAATTTATACTCTGCTGTCCTTGTTTTCCAAGACCCATCTCAGATTGAAAGTGTTTGTCTTAACTGGGAAAAGGAAATATGAAGTATCTTTTACTTCTGATGATAAGGGTGCTAAAGGATGCATAAAATGCAAAGCACGAGACTTGTGAAGTAGGATTGAAGGTAAGTGAGAAGGTAATGTGGTGTCCAGCAGCTCACATGAAATGCCACACTCCTTGGGGGCTTGCTACTGTTAGTCATGTGTTAGCTGTGCTTTGGAAAACCATCAAACCAGGAGATCAGTTCCATGTCAGACACATCTTATTCCCATAAATTTTCTCTCAGGAGAAAATGTCCGGGTGCAGCTTTCTCATGTATTTGTATGGTGTAGAGAAACTCATCACCCTCGAGTGACTCCATTCTTTAAGTGATTCTTAGGTCAATAGATGTTTGAATGGCGATGGACCCAGAGACACCCAGGAATAGTAGCTTTTTGTTAGTAATATTTAAAGTGCTTGGCATATTTAAATTGCCCTGTTCGTTCTGCTTCTGTAACATTTCAGCCACTTTTATACTAATTTACTGTGTGACTTTTACTGAGGATCTGTTTTATAGTACCTGTTATTTTTCATACTGAGTACTCATATTACAGTTGCCTATGGAGGCCTCAGCTACAAACTAGCTCCATTGGACTAGTCACTGTACATGATGCTTATTACCTCCACAGAGTAGCTCTGGGGCACCTACTGCACGTGCCCAGCCCCTGTGCACAGTAGTGACGAAACTCTTGTCTTCTTGTCTTTTTTTTTCTGAGAGCATCTGTCCCATGCACATGAACTCCATCAAAGCAAGTCACACCAGGAGAGACCAAACCCCATCGTCAACGTACGTAATTTCTGCCTCCTTCACCACTGGGCCCCAAAACCCAGTGATTCATGTACGTCTTCTGTTTTATTCCTGGTAGTGTTTACAAAGTTACCTGCGCTATGTCAAAAGTTGGACGTCTTCCAGTAATAAAAGGAAAGGAGAAGCATCCAAATGGTTGGTCCCAGTTTGGTCAAAGAACATAGTGCATCAAGAGCTGTCTCATTAACATAATGATAAAAATAAAAAGTTCCAATCTTTACAATATTGTATAGTTACAATTTTTTTAAGTATTTAAAAGCTCTATTTTATTAAGAAAAAAAAGGAAACTATTTTTTGTAGCATAATAAAAGATATTTGTATTTCAGAGACAGCATCAAACCCCATTGACTGAAACAAGACAGGCTTTCTCCTGAAATTCTTCTTCACATCATGTTCTGGCACTCACCATACGCTCAGAGCTAGTTTAGGTGGCATACATCTGCCTGGCAAATGCCATCTCAGGCAGCCTCCAGTTTCCTGATTTAGGGAACAAACAGCATTAGCTGGCTGCTTCCATCCGAATCTTTGGCAAAAGCTGTCTTTCAACTTCAGAGTCTAAAACATTTCTAAAAGGCTGTTTTCTTAGGTGACTGTGATGACATCAAAGTAACAAAACCCGTATTATTTTGGGTTTGGGTTTCTTGACATTTCTTTTTCGCTTGTTTGTTTGTTTAGTTTTGATCTAAAGCCAAGAACCAGGGAAAGAGGGAGAAAGACGGTTGGCTCCTTCATAAAACACAGAGAAAGACAACATCGTGCTCCTGTGCCAGTGCCCTCCCCAAGGCCCTACCTCAGCAGGTTTTGAAGCGCTGGCTCCCCTAGGGTCCCGGTTGGACATCTCGCAGTGCAGTTCTCCCTTCGTTGTGCCCAGACCGGGCGCGAGCGCGTCGCAGGGTGGTGCGGAGGGGCAGCGTGCGGCCGGCGTCGGAGCGCATGGGGCACTGAGGGGTGCTCACAGGAGAGGGGCAGCAACCAGGCTCCCCTGCCCATTATGCAGTTAACTGCCTTCATAGTGTTGTCGCTGCTGCTGCCCGCACGAGGCAAATGCCCTTCCTTGCTCAGTATTCAATTCTGATGCCTTTATGGGATCACTTGTGCTCTCCCCTGGTCTGCATTTTCATAGATGAAGCACTGATCGTTCATTACAAAATTTCTGGTTTCATTACTTTTCCCCAGGAAAGACTGTAAGATTTGCTATAGAGTAGATTTGTGGTGAAATATGTCAGAAGTGAATTTAAAAAATAAAAAAAAACATGAAAACATAAAAATATAATCTGTTCAGTTCCTTCACCTCCACTCCTTTGAAACATATGCTGGGTTATTTTAAGACCTCAACATCAGTAGATCTTAAACTTCAAGGGAAAGACATAGAATAGGAAAGCTGAAAGATTTTGTGAATTGCAACATCAACAGGAGCAATAAAAATGGATAATATGTAGGTTTGGTTGCAGAGGGCTGTTATCTTTCTGGAAGTGACTGTGGTGATAGTATTAATGGTGGAGGGAAGGAAAAGGAGGATTTCTGCTCGTGAAGTCCCGATGCTGTGCTAGCATTAAGCTGAAGATACATAAATGAAAGTAGGTATTGTAAATCCTCAGTAGGTCTTCCACCCTGAAATATTCTTACGGACTGCTCCAAGTGCATAAGATGTGCAGGATTTAATCCAGTGCAAATATAACCGTACCTGACCATTGATTGCATTAGGTCTAAGCCTTCCAAATGTTGTCACTGCAGTCTGCAGCGTGTAGCATGAGCGTTCTGCTTCAATCGTGTGGTTATGCGTGTGTTGAAATTGACTTTTATGTTCTAGGGAGATACGTGGCTATCACAAGCCAAAAGTAAGTGGTCCAAATTCAGCCACCAAAGTGGGCCAGACAGAGGAGTCCTGAGTTCCATGCAGGTCTGACACAGAGGACTTTCTTTCACTTATTTTTGCTCAAGTGCCCATGAACTTTTCAGTGAACTGCAGTTGAGGTTTGAGTTTTTAGTGTAGCCTGAGAGACAGGGGGAGGGAGGGACTGGTTTTGTGTTCTGCTGGTTTGTTCTAGTTTCCCTGTAGTAAATAACTGACATACTTCCTGTTGAAAACAGTAGGACCTTGCATTTGCACATGGAAATCAATTAAGATAGAAACGAAAATATACCAGAGGGTGAGCTAAACTCATCCTTGCTATTAATCCTGTGGCAGGCTTTGGAATTACAGGAGGATGAATTTGACTGCAGATTTATTTAATTTCTGTTGAAATAATAATTATTCATCCTATCTCCTCAGTACCATTAATAGGGCTTCCCAGTTAAAGATTGAACACTTTCAGTCAAATGCAGACCAACAGATCTTTATATAACAAATGCGGTGCTTTTTTATTCTTATTCTTGCTGTACCTCAGTGTTCGTTCTTATAAAAAAAAAATAATAATGACTGCAATATCCTAAATCTGGATTTTCCAGTTATCACAAGGTCCAAAAGATTGGATTGTTACTTTCTCTCTAGTGAGTCATGTAGTTCCTTTGTTCTAGTAGAAAAACAGATGCCTGTAGATAGTAGATACTAGGTTGAGTAAATATTGTACCATTAGCCAAATTCCCTGCAGCTTCCAATTTATCTAACAGAAATGTCTGTTACGGTTTTTGTTAAAGACTACGTAAAGTCAATGGCAGGAAAGGTCCTTATTATGGGACTGATTTTGCTTATATTGACAGAACAATGTCACATGATACTCAGGCTGTGCTTTCTATTCAATCATATCACTATAGAGGAATGTCAATAAACTCACTTTGTTATGGCATTGTGTGGACTGTCTATTACAAGTAATTTCTTTGGGACAGGATGTATTTTGCTAGCATGGGGGGATATTGGCACTGGTGAAAGTCCATTGACCTGAGGAAAGGGCAGGATCCTGTCCTTTCTCAGCACTGCACTGAGGCTGCTCAGCTGCTTTGATTCTGTCTCTTGGGGTTATGGGTTTAAAACTTGAGGTTCTCCAACAAATGTGCATGTGCTCTCCCGTGCTCTCCTGGGATATCCTAAGTTCAGGCCTGCCCTGAAAACACCTGAGCTCGCTCCTTGCCACAGGATACACACGGACAGACAGATGGAGAAGAGAGATCTAGGCAGCTCGCGTCTACCTCACTTCTAATTACTTCATTGCAGGTAAGAAACACAAGGACAATTTCTTAACAGCATGTGCTGGGTCTGCATTAAGTTTTGACAGCAAGTAAGTAGCAGATGCTCTGGCATTTGCCATCCGTCACACCCATTGCTGCAGCGCTCGTCACAGCCCTATCTCCGGCGTGTTTCATTAGCACATTCCAGGAGAGATTAACGCGCCCCACATACAGTCAGCAGACACCTCGCTGGCCCTACCTGTTTTCTCACAGAAATGGCATTTTGCGAGGGATAAGGGTAGAAGATGAACTACGGCCAAGCGTAAAACAGATATGAGGAGCATGGCAAAAAGCAAACAAATCAGAAGAGGCTTTCTTACGGAGCAAACAAACTGACACCAAATGTGGAGCAGCAATGCTGATGGCTCCAAAATCAGCGCTGCATTTCCCGTAACGTGCGGGGCTCAAGTCCATGGGATCACAACTCCATCGATCCGGAAGGTCTTTTCCAACCATTCTGATCCCATGATTCTATAATTACTGAATTTCCATTAAAATGTATCTATAGTTTGCCTGAAGCCTCAGTACCTACACGAGATGTCGCTGCTGGCATGGTAACAAAACTCCAAAAACCTATAGTTCAGCCACTCACATAAGTATCACAAATAACAGTCATTTTCCATCCTGTGGTAGCAAAGTCATAGTTATTTACTAAAATGGACAATAAATCAGCTTGTGGTCTGATGCTCATCCTTCAATAAGACAGCAGATTGGGCATAAGCTGTTATCTCTCGATAACAGAGATAACAGAGAACAAATCCATAAAAGATCTGGTATATCTCCTCTAAACATAAATCCTCCTTGAGTTGCAAAGTGTACTCTCTTTTATTAATTTTTAATTTAATTCTAACCTTCAAAACAATTTTTATCAGACTTGCCTGAAAATGTCCTTCATGGAGCATGTGCTTTTGTTTATTTAGTCCCTGCCCTCTCCTCATGAAGTTTTGAAGCAAAAAAAAAAAGAAGGCATGTTATTTTGTCTGAAACACAAGCCCTGACTCTTTTTTTAAAATAAGGCTTTGGTATAAGACATATTCCCATTGTCCTAACTCCAGTGCAAATAAAGAGCGTCCCTACAGTGTTACAGCTCCTCTAGGGTGAACAGAAGCCACTGAGGAACACATGAAGACCACAGCTAAGGACTTTTTCCTGAATTGCTGACATACAGGATTTCAAATGATAAGCTTTTACTGTATAACAATATAGGAGCTCTGTGAGAAAGCTTTCAGTAGCAACAGTAATAGTAAGGTCACTTGCCTTCCCTTTTGGGAAGAGTAATACACTTCGTGGACGTATGGTTTACCTTTGAAAATTTTCAACCTAAAAATAAAGGACTACTTTAGGTTGTTTTCTCTCCCACCTCTGAAGTGAAATAGTTGTGAAAATGTCATAATTACCCTGCAGTATGATCCATTCAGCCCATTTCAGGTGCGAATCATCACAGCTGAAGGTTTATTGTTGCAAATGATAATACTAACGCTGCTTTTCCAGAAGCAGAAGAGCACACAAAGAAGGATTTACGTGTGCTCAGATTTTTCTGTTTCCAGCACTTCATATGCTTCAGTCCGTAAGAAAAGCACCTAAGCAGCATGCTTCATGCCGTCACCATATATAGATAACAACTGCTCAGGAATGCAGCTGGGGCAGCGCTGGAATTTGCTTGGGAATTTTGCTGCAAGCTGTTATTTGGCTTCAATACGCCTTATAAATTTCTTGGCATTTACATTTCTGAAGCAAGTCTGCTGCAGAACCATAAACCTGTTTTTTGGTGGTTTTTTGAATGATCGAAATTCCTAATAAATGGTACTGTATTATAGGATGATACTTGACATGTGTGAGGACATGTTGATGGAGAGCTTTGGCATCTTTGCCATTTGAATGTAAACCCTCCTGTTTTTGGCATGTAAGTTGACAGTTGTGTAGTGATTCACACATTAATTAATCTAACCAAGCTTGTAGAAGACTGTAACCCCTACTGCTGTGGTGTGTAAAGCACACAGCAAAGCTTATGAACATTATAATTGTGCTTCAGATACATATTTTAAGTTCTTCTGCAAAATGAATGCAAACACATTATCTTTACACTCTTGGCATAGGCATAAAAAGGGAGCACTCTACCCTGGATTTTGCAGAATATAAAATTGGTATGTCTTATATAGGCTGAATCAGTTTGTGGGACAGCGTGTGCACTGAAGAAGTGCGAAGCTGATCTGAGGAACACTTGATACAATAAGGTCTTCTATTGGTAAATTAACGTTATTATACATAAAATACATTCAAGTGCAAATTACTGACAAATGTGAACTTGGGCCCACATGGGAAAGTGTCTTAGAAAGAATACTCCTAGATTCTCCAACAGGGGTGCATTCATCTGTCCTGAAAATGATTAAATCAAGCCCTGCAAGCAAAAAAAAAAAAAAAAAAAAAAAGAGACCTAGGAGATTGCCAGGTGGTTAGCAGTTTATATTTAATGTTTCACATATGTAAAACAATAATTCAAGGAAGGTGGCAGAAGTGATGCCTAGTGCTGCCACTTAGTGGATCTGTGCTTTCCTTCCTTCCTGAAATTGGAAAAGTGAAGATTAGCAGCAGTTTTATGCTGTAGCTCACGAGGAATCTCCATTCTGCACAGTATTTATATTGTACAGAAAGTGTAGCAAGGGACGGTTTCTCGGGGGTGTTGGGTACTCAGAGCTCTCTGTTAAGTTGCTTTACATGACAACACGAAGCTTGAGGAACACCTGAAGGACCTCAGGTGAGGAATGAGCTCCTCTGCTTTTCCTGCTGCTGCCTATGAAATGTGATCACATCCACCAATAAGCAGCTCATGCACACAAAACAAATAAATTCAGATGGAACTTCCTGCAGAAATTCCAGCCACAGAGATCAGATTCTTTTCTGTCAAAAAGGATGAATTTTAACACCAGAAAAACAATCCTACATGTGCGGAGCTTAGGTTTCATGCTTCTGCTATAAACTGACCCACATGCTGACCACAAAGGGAATTGTTACTTCTTGTACCAGTTGCCTGAATCTATTTCTGTTGGGAAGAGGAAGGTCCTGCAAGACCTTTGAGCTAGAGTGAAACTGATAAAATCGAGCAAAACGTGTGTCCCCAAGCAACGTGTTTGACCCGCTCTTCAGGGCAAAACTGAAAATATTCTCTTGCCTCCATGCTTGCCGACATAAACCCAAAGGGATATCCCTTGGAACGGAGCTCCAGTGGTGGTGCCTTCCACCTCACCTCCTGCTTCAGAGCCTGCAGGCCAAACACAGCTCAGAAGAAGGAATTCCTGAGACACTGCTGGCAGAAAATGTGTATATATATATATATATATATATATGTATGTAAAAACAGTTAATATTACCTATACAAGCAAAAATCAATGTTTGCTGGGCCATCTGAGTGCAACTGAGCAGACAGTAGCTAGTATTTCAGTGACTGAATGCAAGATCACATAAAGCCAAAAGAAAGCCTATATATTTTCTCCTAATAAAAGAGAGAATGCAGCCTAGCTACATCTGTTTGCTTATCTCTAAATAAATCAAGCACTGTTCATATACGCATGTTTCTCCCTATATGGATAGCCCATATGTGTTTATGCTGCAGAATTAAAGACTTAGATAAGGACTGTTTTAATACATACAGGTGGAACTGCGGTGAGTCACAAAGCTTATATTTATTCTTTCCATGGGGAAAATTAAAATGAACACAGCATATATCAGCACCGCAGTATTATGGGAAATCATAGTTTATTCTACAGTTAGTGAGTAGTAAAGTAGGATAGAAATGCAATTCAGTTAGTTTTCAAGAGAGTGAAGCAGAATTTGACCTCGTCTTTCTGTTCTGTGGAGAATTCTGTTTGGTGGTGCAGCAAGTCCCCCCTTCTGTTAAAGTAAGGCACCGACTTCTGATGTCTGGTATATTCTATCTCTGGAAGAAAAAGGTGAATTTACAGCTGCAGGGAGCAAAAGTTTAGTAAAATATGAGGTTTACATAGAGTTTACCCATCCATAATTGAGATGCAGATAGATTTTAAATTTGTCTAAATAAGATGACCATATGCAAGAGAAAAAAAAAAAAGGGCAGAAAGAGCCCCTGATTTGTTTCATGCAGAACCATTGAGCTAGACCTTTTAAGGCATTTAAGTATCTAAAACTCACAATTTCTTTAAGAAGGGATTCAAGGAAGTTCTGTTCCATGTTCCAGAATCAGTAATTGCAGACATTTCCATAAATTTCTTTTGCAGATTCTTTTTTTTTTTCTCCCTAGGAAAATGGAAAGGTGAAAATAAGGAAAGAAGTAGAAAATATCACGAGATTAAAGTATCTGAGGCATTCATTTGGGTTTAATATGCATTTATGATACAAAACTATTTTTCAAGAAACAATTTCTTTTCTCAGATTCTAGCAAATGCCTCTCATATGCACTTCCAGATGCAATCCTAGTTTTATTGTCCAGTAGTAACAACACAGGCTTGCTACCATTTAAACAACATTCTGAGTGGAAAATATACTGATACTGTAATTCTTGAACTTCCTATTATTCTATACACTGGTTCTGGATTTTATTCCTAAAATATTTATTTTAGCAAATCCGATTTGGCATTAAGGAAATGGTTGAAGCTGAGAGAATAAAAAAAAAAGCCTTGTCAGCAGTTGCACTCACTTATGTTTGAATCATTGATCAATGGCTGGGGTCATTTAGGCCATTGATCAATGGCCTTTCCTTTCCTGTATATTGGCTTATTTCCGTATTATTTTTCTCTTTTGAGCTCTGCATATTGGCAGGCAGTGGCAGCAACTCTGTGCCATTAGCACAGAGCAGTTTTCTTAAAAGAAATGTCCATTTCCGCACACCACACAGGGAAAGATTTGGGAAATGAGGTGAAAATGGCCGTTTCTGAAGCCTTTTCCAGCTTCACTCATCAACTGAGCCTCCCTGTACACAGGGACTGCTTTGCCCTGCCACATCCCAAAGTGCAAAAATATCTCACACCACATCAGTCCTACCTGCTTTTTATCCGGTTATTTTGGCCGTTGCTTTATGATATATTGTACAGTGACCAAAGCCAGAAGTGTCACGAGAATACAAAATTACTAACTATACACAGGACAAAACTTCCCAACTAATTTTACAATGCCAAATTTTACGTCCTAATCTTGCTAACGTAAGGATATTAGTGCTCGTTAACATATAATCCCTTTAAAAAGCATTTAGTTTTGTTTACTGCTGTATCTTGTGGTAGGCTGCTCAACTACATTATTCATTACCAAAAAAATAGAAAAAAAAATGGGGGGCATGGGGGACCGCAATTGTTTTTGTACTGCCTTTCTGCTTAGTAGACGTGTCGTAGCTCAGATATGAGGGAATGCTGGAAGAGCAGCCCTTCCTGAACACAGGCCGGTCGGTGCTGGTGGTGTTACCTCAGAAACACGGCCCGGCCTCCGCGGGCGCGCGGCTTTCCCCAAGACGCGATGGACCCTGCGTCGGCTCGGACAGCTCTCCCGTCCTCCCCAGCCTCCCTCCGGCCACCGCGGCTGCCGGCGCCTTCCCCGGCCCCGCGGGCGCTGGGCCCGGAACCTCAGCCCGCGGCGCTGACTCGCCAACGGTCGCCAACCGCCGCCAACGGTCGCCAACGGCCGCCAACGGCCGCGCGCCCGCCAGG
>JAWLRI010001012.1:701236-724325 GCA_034781795.1 Crypturellus tataupa
GGGGCGGCCGCCCCCGGCGCCCGCTCAGGCGCAGCCCGGCCGCGGGCGGCGGCGAGGCGGCCTCCTCAGCGAGATCCGCACGCCCATCCGCACGGAGCCCTTCCAGGAGCGCTACAGCCTCAGCCCCGGCAGGGAGCTCGGCAGGTGAGTCGTGGGGGAGCCGGTCTCCGCGTTACGCAGGGCTGAAACTTGGCGCAAAGAAGTGAGAAGCTGAAGAGCTGGGGTTCTTGCAGGTGGCTCCGCCGGCGCCTCGCAGCCAGCGTTGGAGCCACGCGCGGTTTTGGAGAGTCACCTCGCAGGCTGCAAGCGAGCTTCGAGGCAGAAGCCTCGTTAGAAGGTTTCACGTCCCAGATCAACGCGCGTGGAGTCTTTCAGCACTGCCAAACCAGTGTTGCTGCCTGAAAAGCTGTCACTTCTCTCACTAACGATAGCGCTCTTGCTCTGTATCTCATGTTCCTTAGATAAAGAGCCTTCAGATGAAAAAGATGCGATGATAAAGACCAAGATAGACTGCAAGATACACTCTTTAATGTTCATTCTTTGGCAAGCTAAAGTAGTTGCATAGCTGCGTTTATGCAGCAGCAAAAGTAACCTTTTTGGTGAGAACAGGAGTGTTTCAGAGCACACGTAGTTGCTGTAAGTGCCTCAAACCGCTGTGCCAACCCAATGCTCACCTTAGGAACTGGGATACTAATAGACTAACGCTTGGTTCAGCATGAATGCCTGGAGCATTCACACCAAGAAGCAGGTGGGAAGGAGCCCATGGAGCCAGGAAGCTCCCCTCAGTGTGATGTAACCCCCGTGCCAGGGCCTGCGGACTGAAGCTTGGTAAATACGGGCTAGAAAACTGTGCAAATACTGAGCAGCAGTTAAGTAACCACTGGGGCAACGCAACACAGGATGTGCTCACAATTTATGTGTGTTATATTTATTTATTTCTTCAAAGCTCAGATAGCTTTTTAGCAACTTGGTAGCTGTGCTTTGGAAGGAAGGCTTATTTTACAAGCTGGTTGATATTCATTAACTCATCAAAAAAATACTAGGTGAAGGTAGTGGTTCCGTTGGGTGCACAAACTAAAACCAAAGTGAACATCAATTCGTACTGCTGCAGATCTCATTCTTTAGGTTGAACAGTAAACCTCGATGTGGCTTTCTGCATGGAGTTATTCTTGACCAAAACTGGTTGTGAAGGTCGTCTTCACACGGTGGTTGTGATTCTGTACCTACAGTTACGTTAAAAAAAAATTCTAAATGTTTGTCTTGTGTTTCGCAATCATTGCATGTGTTTTAGCTCACGCTGCCCTTTTAATTCAGACTGTTGTCTTCTCTTAAATATAGAAATGGATACGTTTGAATGTATGTACTGCTTTTTAGATCAAGATCTTGTAATGTTTGGGGGCTACTATGGCCTTTTGTAATGAACTGTAGGTTTTTAGCAGAAGCACTTCCATGATAGACTCCCTCTTGCCAACTCATTGCGACAAAGCAAAAGTCAAATGGAAAGTCTCTCTAACATTTCTAAGTGTCTTATATTTTGCTGAGAAAGCACAATTAACAGAAATTGTTTCTCCTTTTTCTTTTTTTTTTTAATCTGTTTATAAAGCACAGAAGTTTTTACTTCCAAGTAGAGTTTATTGTTGCAAAGGACTTGGACAGATTGGCACATTTTTAGGTTTTGGACAAAATGCAACTCTATACATGTAATATACTCTATTTTAATTCCGTATTGATAGTCCAGCTTGCTGAGAAAACAAAGGTGATAATCTCTACTAGTCAAACATTTTTGCTGAATTGAGGAAAAAATAATTTAAAAGTTGATCTTTGGATAGAGGTTTCAAAAAATTCACATAGATTTGGTTTAGAGTTGGTTTTAAAAGGAAGCAGATTCAGTACTGCTGCTGAGAGCAGTGCAACTGCGTGAACTTGGGAGGTATGAGCTCTTTGGCCTCCGGTGCAGCCCACACATATGTGTGTTGGAGCTGGCCGTGGCACTGGGCCCCTTGTCCTGTGTCCCTTGTCACCTCTGTGCAGAGAAGGTGGGAAGTGGGAGGAAGCAAGGACAGGCACCGCAGTTGACTTAGCCCTAGAAGTGAATGAGTTTATCCAAGTACAACTGCTAAGAAAAAAAAAAAAAAAACACAGATGAATTCAGGAAAAATACTGAAAACTTGGTACAATGGCTAATCTGGAAAAATATTTCAAGTTGCTTAAACTAACATGGAAATCACAGTCTCACTTTTTTTTAATTAAATATTTTAGTAAGTTAAATTTTGAGCTGTTCTTCACAGTCTTATTGTCTTTATTGTCCTGAAATCAGAATCTTTCCACCCAGATTTCTATTACAGTTTGAGTAGTGTTTAAAATGCAAGGGCTGCTGGGCGCTTTAGAGGTGCCACTGGTGGGCAGCTCACTGTGGCTTCTGCACTAGCTTGAGTTATGTTGGCTTGAGCAGTGTAACCTCTGCAGGGGATAGGACAGGCATCAGCTGCTTGGCTGCACCCTGTACCCTCTGCAGTCAAGCTGAAGTTTTAATGTTAAATGAGGAACAATGTTTTTAATATTTTTGTGGCCACTAAGTTGAAGGGTACTCGTAAGTGTACTCTTGGTACCTTCTGAATACCTAAGCTCCATCTTCCAGAAACACCACCCCAGTTAGCATTTTTCATCACTGATTTATATTTCCCAAAGCTTATATAGTGTCTACTGTAATTATATATTTGGCTGTTTTACTTCAGAGGTTCTTTCATGAAAGTAATTGTGATCAAGGTAGAGGCCCCTTCCAACCTGAAGCATTTTGTGATTTGTTAAGCTCATGGATGGAGTATTGCAGTGTGGAGTACTGACGTAAGCAAGTTGTGTCCAGATTGATACTCATAAGTTGTGTGCAAAAAGTAGTAAATGGCAGACTTAGTTTTCTTCTCCCTTGTAGGTAACAGTGGTCATAAATGATCAGCTCTTAAAAACACTGCTGGCAAAGCGAGCAAGCTCTACAGAGTGCACTTCTGGTGATTGTCATCGATGCATTTTTTGTTAAAAATTTACTCAGAGCTAAAAAGGTGGAAGTATTTAAATCAGCTGAGGAGCTGAAAGGAGCATTAAGGGAGTTTTTCAGCTACTGATCTGACTGTGCACTTCATGTGCATGTAACTTGTGTGCACTTTTTTTTTGCCAACTCTTATGCACCTGCTTAAGCACTTACTTCCTCGAATAGTTTTCTAACTTGCACCTTATTTGCTATTAGATGCTTGCACAATTTTGTGCAAGCTGTGCAACGCTGCGAGTGTATATGCGATCACATTTTCTTCTAAGCTGTTTTTTGCAGTAGCACGAGTAGGATGAAATGGAGTTGTGGAATAAAGTGAAAGTAAATGCATAAGGTTGGGAATGGAGACCTGCAAGTCGTTGGTTCCGGCATTTGAGGCTAAATTTGTGTAAATTGCACATGATCAGCATGACTTTCTACTTGTAGAAACTGAAGACAATAGTGAGACAAAATTTTCAGTATGAATTATTTCATATGTAGCTGTATGTAGTTTTGTGGATCTCAGAAAGGTCTTCTAAGCTTTCTAAAATCTAAAAGGAGTTAGTGTTATTTCTACATGTACATGTTATAGTTACAAAGTCCTTTATAGGTCACTTTGAAAATAGTCATTAAAGAAAAGTTAATTCTCTCTTCTTTGCAGCCTGTGACAACCAAAATTAATTGGTATGATGTAAACGTTCTTGCTTCTCTGACTCAACATTTGATTTATGATACTTTTTTTCTCTTAAGCTCTTAGGATGTTCTGTGCCAGTTGAAATGATGCTGATCCTATTGACAGTCTAAAAAGATGACTCTGAGCTTCTTCATAATTCAGCATGATGTGCCTTATATAATATTTCTTGAGCAAGACTCCTGTGAAGACTGAGAGCTACTACTGGTGTCCTATTCGTGCCTGTCTTAAAGCATTTTGTTTGTATTGCTCGGGGGTGTCTAGTAGTCGATATTAAACTTTGGGAACAAACATGAAGTATATCTTTTCAAAATTGTTCTTTCTTAATTCCTGCTATAGTTCTTAATACAGTTAAACTAGCGATGCTGTAGTTTAATACTACTTTTAATAGGAGATGTCTTTTTTCTGTAAGCAGTTGAGAGAAATATTTTAAGAAATTCAAGAATGAAGTATTCATGCAGTCTGTATTTTATCAGAACACTTATTTATGCCTATTATGTTATCTGTACTTAAAAATATGTGTGCGTGTATGTGTGTGTGTGTGTGTGTATTCCTTGGCTTTGCTGGTCCAGTGCATGGTGTCTTTGAATCTTAGTTCTGAAGTCATCTCAGACAGGAGCTGAGATAGCTGCACAGGAATAAACTTTATAACTAATAAAGCTCATCAGGCTTTTCGAGGTCTGATCTAATGGGGGGATAAATTCAGAAGAGGTGAGTTCTGCAGGCAGTAGCTGCAGCAGCTCTAATTGTAGGTGTAGCCATCAAAAATCCAGGCGGGATTCTTAGTCTTGAACAACCCAGAGCTGGTGCTTGTCAGCCAGCTGAGTGCTTGGGTAACCTGCCTGTCCAATTATGTCACCTATCGGGCTTCTGTCCAGCTCAGCTCTGTCTCACACACATGGCCACACATCCTGGGGACTGCCCTTGCTGTCCCTTCAATATTGCTTTATTTCTATAGTGACTCACATGTGGTACATCAGCAACCAGGGAGCTCTCATTAGACTGCTTGGTAGCTTTCAGAAGGTAGATCTGCTGATTTAAACACCCTTGAAAGTGTGCTTCTGAAAACCAGTACTAATTTTTAGCATAAAGGTTTAACATCAGCAGATATTAAAATAACTTGCTGTTAAGGGTCTTAGAGTTTCTTTTTTCTTTTTTTTTTTTCTCTCTCCTGTCAGGACAGATGCAACTTTTTTCTCCATGCAGCTTATCTGCTTTTATTGCTAAAGAAAAGCATCTTCAGTAGGGATCGTTACACCTCCGTAAATGCCTAGGTTTGTCTCATGCATGTGTCATAGAGATGCGTGGCTGCCTTCTCCCTGGCTCCACGAGCGCGGCTGCTCTTGCCGGCAGTGCCGGAGAGGCGTTCACCCTTGCAGTTGCGACACACGCATTGCAAGGCTCTTGGAGCTCTGCTTAAAAGGAAATCCTGACCACGCAGCATCTTTTCCTTGGGCTCTTGAGTGCACCCTCTTGGAGCTATTTCTGTGCTTCCCCACAAGCTGTCCCCCCAAGCACATTTTTTGATTTCTTCCAATGTGTTTTTTGATTTATCAGTAGTAGGTACCTCAAAATTTATTAGCCTTTATTTGGGACTTTAGGTAGCTCTTCCTTTCGTGGCATTCTGTGGTAATTTTCATATTCATTAAAGCTTTTTTGTAGTTATCTCTTGACCAAACCTTCTTCATGCTGCAAAACTATAATATTTTCCTGCATTTACAAAGCTGTATTATCATCATAACACTTACCTTGTTAATTTAGAACTTTCTCCAGGTAATTAGATTCAAGACATTTAAAGCATATTGTGACTGTGTGTCTGTCCTCATGGATATCTGGACTCGGCTCTGATCTGTTCTAATATCTCTAATGCTGAAAATAATGTGTGCTTATGCAATGTGTTATTCCTAGAGAAATGCTGTGGTTGCATCAGGAGTTACAAGTCAGATTATTTTATTCAGATCATCTACCAAATGCTCACTTTGGTTATTTGACTTCATTCATTTTTGACTGGATGACTCTGAAACAAGTATCTATTCTTAAGTCAATTGACTACAACTTTTTTAATCATTCTTTCCCTTTTCATGGGAGGCAGCCTGCACATAGGTTGACATCCGTAAGTGGAAGAGTTTTGACATGAGCTGAATGAGTTAATTCTGTAAACTTCAGCTTGAAGAGGGAGAGTCAAAATCTGTAGCTTTATTTCAAAGAAGATGAGGACTCTTATTTTGATTTTTGGTTAGGCTACAATAACTTACATTAAAAACTGCAATAAAGAATTTTGAAACTATTTCTGCAGCTTTTACATATGAAAAAGAACAGTTTTGTTAAAAATGATTTTCATACTTTAAGTATGAATGTTCATGTCTGCATTAAATCATAGATTAATAGACATTTTCATTCTAATCCTCAATACTTTATGATCTGAACTGAGGTGGGCAGATGACTCTAGAAATTTTTGCACAGACACTTCAGTGCAAAATGTTTTAGGAGTACAGTTCTGTACTGAGCACTGCAGTATGGTTCTAGCTAGACTGCTGGCCCAGTGTAACTCAACAGTTGTATATTTTGTCCAAAATGATACTCATTAGTATGTTAAGCACTATGCTTAGTTCTGCTCTGTGTGTGTTCATATTCCTATTAATATTGTCATAGAAGTCTTGTTGGAATGGTTTGTTTTGGCTAAATTGCTTATTTTTTTAATGAACTCCGTGTTTCTTTCTCACACAGTGAGACCAGAAATAAGGGATTTTGAGAATTAATAAACAGTCAAATACCACGTTCTATGTTCCATCTTCGAAGATGCACATCATAGTGTTGTAAATAGGATACTTGAAATTGGTAGCTATCTCAGTCCTTAAGTTTTCTGCTGCTATTTGCTTTATGTAAAATGAGGCAATGCCTTTTTATCAGTAATTTCCTGGAGGTTGGTTTGGGAAGTGCTTTGATATGAGAAGCAGTCACAGAAATGCCAACAAGTTTATTTTTCATTATGCAGTGCAGCATCTGGGTCCTGCATAGAAAATGGGACAGGATACTGAGAAATGACTCAATATTATGATTCAGATTTTCTTGCCTTGAATAGGATATATCAAATACTTAGATTATTGTAATGTACTCACATAAAGAATTAATTGCACATGTGTACACCTTGCTTTCAAAAAGATTTTCTTATGAGGGGTTTAGGGATATCTTAATCCTGCTCACTAGCACAGTTTTTATTCACTATTTCTGAAATCATAGGTTTCCCAAATTGATGGATAAGTCTTTATTTTTTGGTGGAAATGACTGAGGAGCATTCTAGGCTGTGATGCTCCTAACTTCTAAATTGAAGACCTATTTTAACATGCAGTGATTTTTTTTTTCTTTAATCAAGCTTCCTGAAGTGCTAAATTATAAGGGCAATACTTAAGATGTATGATTTGTGTTTAACTTTCAGTTCTTCTTTGGTTTCAGAGGAAAATTTGCGGTGGTGAAGAAGTGCATCCAGAAAGGAACTGAAAAAGAGTTTGCAGCAAAATTCATGAGAAAAAGAAGAAAGGGCCAAGATTGTCGAATGGAAATAATTCATGAAATTGCAGTTCTTGAGTTGGCACAATGCAACCTTTGGGTCATTAACTTGCATGAAGTTTATGAAACTGCAACAGAGATGATTTTAGTCCTGGAATAGTAAGTACTAACTTTTTTGAGTAACATTCTGCAGTGTTTGCTCAAAACAAATACTGTAAAAATATTGTGCATCAATGATTATGTAACAAAAGACTTTATTCCTTGGCAATTGTCCTTTCTGAGTTTGAAAAAACTGCAAGGAAAACAGTAGGTTATGTACAATCTTCTAATTACTGCAGATTACAATAAACTCCTCCAATTATGTAGCATCTTTCAAGGCTGAACCTTAATTTGCGTAGTTAAAAATCTGCAGTGAAATATAAACACTGTACACTCCCTTTTTTGTAAAAGAGGGTGGGGAAAGAAACAGTGATTATCTGTTCAAATATTGAAGTTTGTTTCACTGACAGTGCCAAAGGTGGGGTAAAATCTGGTTTTGGCTGAAGTCCAGTTGAAAGAAAAAGTATCAAAAACAATGTAATGTTTAAATGCATCCTGTGTCTTATAAAAAAAAAAAAATCTATGTGTGATCTATAATGAAATTCTAATCTGTAACCACATGGTTGCTTTTTTTAGCCTCAGTGAAAAACTAGTCTGAAATTTCTTCAAAATTAAATCTAAGTAGAATGTTTAGCTTTTAAAGGCTCCTTTTTGAGGGAAGAATTAGACAGGTATGAATCTAATCTCTTTTTTTTTTCCCAGATGGATATATCTCTGTTCTTTGTACGAAGCTGGCCTTGGAGTAGATATTTACTCATAGGTTTACTAACAGTTAATGCTGTGATTGCATTATCTAGGTAAATGGTGCAGAAATCTTTCTATTCTTAGCTGCTATATCTGGTTAAGCTAAAAATCTTTCAAATGCAGGATGCTTCAGGAAATACATAAATGTAGATGAGCAGGCTCCTTAGTACTGAACCTCTGTATTCTCCTTTTTTGGTCGTGCTGTCTGCCTTGAATGCCTGTGTTCACTTGCACTTCCGCTTTTCTCAAGGACTTAAGAAGTTCTTAACTGTTCTTTCTTAACATGGTACTGACAAAAAAAAAAGTCTTTTACCTTTTGGGAAAAGGCAAGAGCACTGTACCAATATTTCTTGGAAGACCTTTTGGGCAGGAATTCAAGACAAGTTATCTAACACCATAGTGATCCAGTGCAGGGAATATAAGAACAATAGAAAACTGATCTGGAATAGTTTCTCTTCAGTGTATTTAGGACCATACACTTATTCATTTCCCTTCCACTTCACATTAATTTGGTTTAGATGAAGATTTCTTCAGCTGCAAATACATCTAGCATTTCAGAGGCTTGGGTCTTTGACATCTAAATACCTATAGGTAATTAAATGCTTGTTTTTAATAAACTTAGTATCTTCTTCAAGTATTATGCATTTTTAGTGACTAGGAAAGGAGCAGGGAGACTTAGCAGTTCAGAAGTTGTTTAACCTGTCGTATATATATCTACTCCATATACTTTCTTGTTTCTGGATAGTAAAAATGAATGGTGAGAAATCTTGTGGTCCAGAAACTCTGATAATGAAGTTTAATGAAATAGAAACTTTCTGCCAAGAGAAACATCTAAAATACCCTTTTTTGACTTCATTGTGCAGCTAAGATATTAGTGATTTGTAAAAGTATAGCAGACATTTGAACTTTGCAAATCATATTGCCAAAATATGACAAAGCCTCATATATATGCCTTAAAGATGGGCAATAAAGGTCTAAATAAAATACATCCCTTCACAAATTCAAACTGTAAGCTTGAGCTTAGCAGTGGGCTTCGTGGTACTTGTTATACAGAACTGGTAGTTTTCTTCAAGAGCTCAATTCTCTCTTAAAATTACAAAATGCTTTTAATCCAAAGTATTAACTAGTAAGCAAGTTGTTCAGTAATTAGCAGCATTATTATTTTTATATGCATCAAACAGCCGTCGTTTGTTCCAGATAAATAGCTGTGTGTTGGAGTTATAAATTACAAAAACACTCTTTCACTGACTTCAGCAAATATGTCTGGATGCTTCTTTAATGTCAGCATGTTCCAGAAACATGTTGCAACAAAACAGGTATGAATGTTAGTAAATTTCTGACATTCTGTATGCAAAGGATTAAAGAACGTACCTAGGCCGTAAGCTTCTCTAGGGCATAAGATTATTCTGTTTCTGTTAAGCTTGATGGTCTGTGTGTGAGATCTTTATCGGGGAAAGGAGAAAAAGTTAGTGGGCAACAGTTAAATACCTGTTTATCTGCTATGGTTTTGAAGATTTGTGTTGATATAGATCTGTCATGAGGGGAATGCTGGTGCTTTGCCTTGAAGAAAAGAAGCATTAAAGTGATCTGAAGAGTTGTCTTTAAAGCAGCATTTGTTTTAACAGGGAGCGAATTTCAAATTGCCCGGTAAATGTTAATGCAAGCTCTAAGCTGTGGGAAGCAACGAGGCGTTAGAGCTGGTTAGAGATGTGGAGTGGCAAAGCTCTACCCGCTCACATCCCCAACTGACAACATACCCCGACTTCCCTCCACTGGCACAAAACCTCAGCTAGCGAGTTGAGTAGGATCTAGTCTGAAGGGGTAGTATTGGAGTCTGGAATTTTGTGGGTCAGTCATTTCACTAAAAAGGGAATGAAAGAATGCAAGAATGTTGAACATGCATTGGAAGAGGTAGCAGTAAAACCTGGAAATCCTGGCATTTTCAGAATTATTTTTTCTTTTAATCTAGTTTCTGGGCTCTATACTTACGACTTGTCTTTTTTGGAATCTTGATAGAGCAATGGTGTCTCTGCTAAAGAACTGACTTCTGTCTGTAAATGTTCATCACTGTGTATACATGTATGTAAGGGACAGAGGATACTGTAGTAGTGGGTCAGGTGTTAAACGTTCAGGTGGAACTCTGATATCTTGGCTGTTAAATGCTGCTCTGTGAAGAGCTTCTGAGCTGAGGATCTGACTAAGAGTGGCTTCTGTAGGTATTTGTACATATACGTGTGTAGATTTGTGTAGATGTACTAGAGTCTTTCTTATTCTTTAAAAGGAAAGTCTTTGCAATCTTGAAGAGATATTTGGAATATATTTGTTATGCTGGATGAGGTACTTTTTACATCTGTTAGCTATTTGTACCCAGACACTTACTATTTTGTTTCATCTTGGGCATTACTTACTGTTCTATGTATGAATAGATAGTTTGACATGCGAGGTTTCAATTGTTATTCCTTGTCTTACAAGCGGACAAAGTAAGGGTCTGCTGGCAGGAAACTTCATGCAGCACAGGGATCAAACAGCTGGAATTTGAAGCAAAATACACACAACAAATAAATGTTCCGTTCCAGTGTTAGCACCTTGCCTGTTAGAGCTTAATTGAAAATTTAGTCTCTAATCAAAACTGAAGTTCTTCTGAAAGATAGGAAAAGGTCTCTTGCATTATATTGGTTTCTTACACTCACTCTTTATTGAGTGCTTTCTTTCCATATATCCCCTCATTGCGGATGGCTTTACACAGCTTTACAGACTTTGGGGATATCAGTATGCTAAGGTAGCCTCGTGTTTGAGAAATTCCCGCCTTGCTTACTTCCTAAGCGTGCACCTAGCTAAGCCAAGGAGGGAATGCCTGTCCTTGAGCTTGTTATCCATGTGTCTCTACTTTGAGGACTTGCAGTGTTGAGTGTTTTGGAAACTGCTTTGATGTCTGATCCATTACAGCTGGAGGAATTAAAATTTTCAGACATTGAAATAGAGATTTGTTTGGTCTTTTTCTTATGATACACAAAATGACTACGGTATGACTATGTCTGGGATTCTTCTGTATTTTCTTTTCCCAAATGAAGAAGGCTTGTTTTCTTAAAGACATTGTCATGCTTAACAGCTTTTCCACCCTCAGTCTCTGTGGAGGAGAGGGGTCCAGTTGTTTGCAAAGCAGTTATTTCATACTGATCATTCAGAAAGCTGCAGCTTAATAGAAGATGTGCTCCTAGAGGAGAAATGGCTAAATGTTAAGCTTGAGGGAACTTTTGGTCTGTGTATGTTTTAAAATCACAGCAGTGACATACCTAACAGGTATTTTAATCCCTTCTGTGTGTGTGTGTTTCACAGTTTAGAGTAATCTATCCTCTTGCATTCGTGGTCTTCTCTGAGAATGGTATCCTTCTGATGGAGTTAATTGTCTGGAAGAAGTCATCAAATCTTGATGACTTGATATAAACTTGATATAAAATGAAGAACTTGATATAAAAATGAAGCGTTCCCTATCAAAACGTCAATTCACATGAAACTTCTTATGTAAAGCTAAGCATACAGATCTCAATGATGGGTGGGAAAGACCATGTTTTAAAAGCCATTAAGTGGGTATTTATTTCTGTAAGGTCCATATTTGCTGGTCTGTCTTAAAGATGCTGATGAACCTAGGCATCTTCAGAATCCTCCAAGTTACTTAAATTCCTATTTGGAAAAAAAAAAAAAAAGAAAACTTTTCTGGATCCATTTTTTTCTTTCTCTCATATGCTAGAGCTGTCTCTTGATTTCAGTTATGAGACAATGTCTGATTCAACTTTTATTGCCTTGGCTTTTAACAAATATAATCCAAGGTTCTTGATGTAGCATTAAAATTCTAGTGTATGTTTTGGCTTAGTGTTCTTTAGTGAACCTCAGTGTTTTAATCTGCTTATTAACATAACTTTATTATATGTCTACTGAGCAGACATAGAGTAGACAAAGGGCTTAAGTCTCCCCTTTGATTTTTTTTCAGCTGTGTGTATTAAAAATGAAGTATTGAAGTATGTTATATTTCATATATATATGTGTGTGTGTGTGTACCATGTTGTTGGTGTAAAATAGGTCTATACTGGTAATTTTGCTAGTATATTTTAGCACTATATGTTAATTATAACTTGCTGCTACAAGGGGTTAAATTATTATTCCTAGTGATATATTATGGTGTTCATGAAAAAGACTCAATATTGTTTCTTCTGTTAATTACAGTGGTCACTTTTCTATCCCTATCTTGATCCTACTGATGTTTATTTTTAAATGAATTTGTTCTAGAATATTAGAATATAGTATTTGCTATACAGAGATGGTGCTACATATGATTTAAAAAATATTCTGTTTATTCCTTTTTTGTAGCTTTTATATATTATTTATTTAAACACATAAATATAAGAAACCAAACTTTGAGTGCTAAATTCTCAGAAGCATTTTTAGATGGAATCCACTTAAATTTTATGCATCCTTATATACTCGAGACTTCACAAACATGTCAATCACATTATAAACTTTACAGTTAGTCTTTCTGAGTATATCTAAGTTGTGTTCCAGGAAGAGTGATGGAAGCAAAACCTTATCTTAGTCAAATTACATTTTTTCTTTTCCATAGGAATGGCAAAAGACACATCTTTGATGTAAACATTGTCCTAAAGACAGTGCTTTGAGATGCATGCTGATACCTCCAAAAGAACCCCATAACTTTTTGTAGGTTCATACTTAACTTTCATAACCTTCATATTCTCTAATTTAAGTGATTTTTTTTTTTTCACCAACTTCATAGAAGTTGTCAAGGATTCCTAGACTATAAAGGTTTGCCGAATGTTTAATAATTGGACAAAAATCCACTATGGGGCATTACCACCTGCTGATCTTGATTTGTTTATTCTAAATAAGTGTAGAACAAAATGGGCCTATTGCTTATTCTTTCAAATAATAAAGACATTGTTCCATAGTGCTGCTGGAGGTGAAATTTTTGACCAGTGTGTGGCTGAAAGGGAGGAAGCCTTCAAAGAGAAAGATGTTAAACGACTCATGAAGCAGATTTTAGAAGGAGTTTCGTTCTTGCACAGAAACAATGTGGTTCATCTCGACTTAAAGGTAAGACTGTTGCTGTATGATTTCTTGAGTCAAATGCTGATTGATCATTGATCATATGTTATGCTAATTTATAATTAACACTTTTAAACTGGCTATTCCTCAAACAATAAAATTCTGCCTTTGGAGATACAGTACACATTAAAGCTATTGGGATTTTGATGGGTTGATATGAGCACATCAAACTTGCATCAGATGAATTATATGTTATGAATTTGAAAGCAAATTTTGACTGCATCTTAATTTGGGAATGAGTACTTTAGCTAAGACCTGGACTTTTTTAAAGTGCAATATATATTTTTTTTCTTAGTGAATAATAGTTTTGACAAAAATAAAGGAACAATTCATTTACCACTATTCTGAGAAATTCAGAGTATTGTGTATGTCTAAGAGCTATAACAACAGTGCAGAAGATGATTAGCCATTTTTTGGTAGCAAGTATTAGTTAATTTCCCTCAGCTTCCAGCTGTATCTCAGTTTTGAGGTTGAGCTACATTATTATGACTAAGCATGGCAACATAAAAGTCACTTTCCATTTAAAATTTTCTAATATTTTCTTACATTTCTAATTCTCCTATTGATTACTCAATATGTTGTAAGCTGTTATGTTCTTTCTGTCCTGTTGCAGAAATACTTCATTGCATTTTAGCAGTAGCGTGAAGCTGCAAGTAGGTTCCAGGCAAGCTATGCATTCTTTATATATAACATAGCTGATAAATGATTCATTACTTTCCAAAGCAGATGATGGACAGTGTTTGCAGACAAATGTCTTCTAGCTGTTTCCCAACTGCTTATTCAAATTATCTCTGGGATCCTTCAGTATTTTCTGTTGCCCATTAATTTATTCACACATGCATAGAATTTTAATAGTTGTACTAAAAGAAGTAATGGGAAATTTCTAGCAAGTAATGTGAGAATAAGGATTCAGAAGGATTAAAAACAAGAGCAGTTAGAATCCCTTAAGGTTCCACTTTGCTTACGCAAGATTTGCGGTACCTCCACTTCGTCTATACATGTACTTCATCTGGCCAAAAAATTTCCATTAAATTTCCTTGAAGCAAATTATATAAAATTAAAACATGTATTTGTGGACACTATATATTCATAGCTTTTGTAGTTAAATGTGTGGTGTTCCTTAACATAACACCACTTGGGTTTCTGCAATCAGCAATGCATTGTGCTTTATTTGATTACACCTTTTACTTAATGACAAAAGTAGACTGGGGATGCTGATTACAACTTGCACACAGGTAGCTTATTCAAAGCTGAGCACAAACTTGCTTAAGCCTTCTGACAAATCAGAAAGTTAATGTTATGAAATAGAGCATCTTTAGTTCTTGCTGATTGAAAGATCCAGTGTTACTTTATTGACTCATAACTATATAATTAGCACAGCAAATTAAATTCTCATATGCTTGAGTGTTCATATGTTTATACAATAGTGCAGTGTGTGCAATTCAGCTTTTTTTTTTTTTTTGAAAATAAAATGGCTTTAGTGAGTCCTGTTTACAGCATGGTATATTTTGCAATATAAAAGACTGTTGGTCTTCTGCAAAATAAGATATAGGGAACTCTTCAGCATATTAGGAAATAAAGATGATTAAATCTGTAGAGTTAAAAACTGTGGCTGTTTTGAGGATTTGAAGATAGATCTGCATGCCTTGGAAGACGTGAAACATGGCCCATTTTTCAAAGGATAATTTCAAAGTAAATCCTTTGCTTTGCGGAGTAACATTTGTTCACTTGTGTGAAGTGTATTCCTAGCAAGCAGCGTGTCAGCCAATATCAAAGTTCACAAATACGTGCTAGAATGCTTCCCTTATGCTATAGTAATCTTATTTTTGGATCTCTAAATATAAAGCTTCTGTTTCATTTGTCTTGTACAAAGACTTTAGAAAGGTCCCTCCAGTTCTTTCTGCGATGCCTTCAGATAAGATCTGACTCTACTCCAGAAGAATTAAAAGTCAAAATGGTTGTCAGTTTATGATTGTAGTTGTTACTGTTTAAAAACATGAATTATATGAAAAATATAATGAACTGGATCAGTGGCACTAACAGCTCTCTTGCTTTGGCTACTGTCTGACTCTATCAGCTTCAAGATCTTTTCTGTGAGACTGAGCACTATATTCTATAGGGGAGTAAAAAACACTTTTTTGACTTGGCTTATGAGAGTTGCCACCTGTTTCTTTCCAAAGGGTGGATCTCCTGAAAGCTGGTTGCAGCCTGACTTATTTTTAAGGGCAAAATGCAACCATCTAGTTTCAGTTTGGGTTGCAAACTAAATATCATTCAACAGTGCTGTGTTAGTCCTACTTAATTTGCACAGTGTGCAGGCACTCCATTGCGGAGTCTTTCATCTCCTCTCAGTGGTGCATAGAAGCTGCAGAGTAAGAGAGTCTCTCTTCCTTTGTTTTCTTTGGCTGTTTGACTTGATCTTCAGGTGATTAGGAATGGAAGAAAATTAAAAATAAAAGAAGGGAGAGGAGAGGGAAATGGTCCTTCTGTAAGGAGTGAGCCCTCTTGTAAGGGAGGACTGCCTCTCACATACCATGGGGTTAAGTAAAGCCTTCAGCTGAGTCAGGGAGGGAATGAGTGTGCACCAAGTATATATTACTATGGCATATATTGCTCTGGCTATCCAGTGGACTAGTTTCCCTTCTTTCTGTGTTTTCAAAATACTATGTACAGTGAAGACAGCGAGCAGAATCCCTTATCTGAAGGATGGTGCACATGCCACTATTCAGAAAGTAAACAAATGCAATTACTAAGGAAATGGCTGCTACAAAGCACATTACAGGCTAATTTTCTCAACTGAATATTCCAAGTGGACGAGATGGATGTTTATTACATTAAACTATAGCAATTTATGTGTTACCAGAAGGTACAACTAAGGAAAATGTGACTGACAGTTATGTGACTGAGGATTAGATTTAGTTTGGCCTAGACATGGGCTTTGTTTGGTGTACATGTGTTGTGGGTGATGAGAGTTAAAGAAAAAAGCACACAATAAAAACTTTTTTGGCAAGTATGTCAGCTACTGAAATACCAGTTATTTCAACATAGGTCTTATGGATTTTATGAAATGTTTCATTAAAAACTTTCTTGATTCAAGCATAGGGAATGAATGCTTTTCTCATGCTTTCTATTTGTGTTTTCACAAACTAAATTTCCTATTGGGAAGTGCATTGGAGAGGCTAATGAGGGAGGCATGAGCAGCTTTTAAAATGTTTGTTTTTCTAATACAAATAGAGAATGCCAAATGTGAACTGTAAAGCATATGGTAATGTGTAGTTCCAAAAGGTTTTTGTATGGCAACCAGATCCCAGTCTGTAATCAAAAAAATAAGCTGTTCTTAATACATACATTCACAAATAGATTGGCAGTTGTTTCATTAAATTTTAAATACCAGTAGCTTAACTTCTCAGAAATTCAAGTATTTAGTTATATTTAGGTCTTGCGACAAGAATGGCCAAGCTTTTTTAAATGTTCCTTTTATAGTTCTATTTCTATGATCAAAAGCAAAGCTATTGGTGTGAAATCTAGGGAATGAGGAAGGGATGGCCCAGTGATTGGGGAAAAAGTGAATGTGGGTGGTGTTCATTCAATTGAGTTATCAGCCGGCAGCTTTTTGCCCCCCTTCCTTCTCAATGCTCTGTGATACCAGATGATCCAGCATTTCAATAAATAAAAGTTTCATCTCTTTCATGGAACTCTGGCTGACCGGGGACCAGAAGGTAGTGCCAACAGTCCATCGTATCTTTGGGGAAAGTTAATGGTAAAACCCAACGTGGAAAAATGTCCTCTGAGGTGGCAGGGATATTTCTCTCCCGCACCAACATGCTTTGGTTGCAAACTCTGTAAATGATGCTGCTTAAGGTTGGCTTTCATAGGTATTTTAACTGCAGGAGCACTCGAAATAAAAGGTAAGGCACTGCATGGCCACAAAGTCAGCTTTGAAGAATGACAGCCAGAATCTAGTGACGTCAAAGCAAACAAGTTTATCCAAAGGTGATGCTCTTAAACCTGTTTTTCAGGTTGCTGTATTTTTTTAAACTATACTACAGTTATGGTTCTATAATACGATTGTTCATACTTTGAACAAGATTGAAGTCAGTTGCAACAGACTTTCTGTAAACAGGTGCAGTCAAAGGAGTTCCATGTGTTCTGTGGTTTCTTGTTTTGGTTTTACATTATCGAGTGGTTTTGAAGACCCTTCAAGAAGAGGAATTTTCCACCCTCTATTGGAAGGAAGCAAGAAGAGCAGGGGAGAAAGTTGGCACAAAGGAGTAAAGTGCAAAGTGGAGGGCTTCACATGCAGATGTTAAATTATAACTACTGGCTGTTCCTTTTGTGTATGTGTGCTAAACTAAGAAAGGCAGCACTTGATTCTCAGTCATAAACTTAAAATTGTGCCGCTCCTCCTAGCCTACATGTCTGTTCAGGTCCATCCTGGACAAGCAAATCCTGAGTATTGTACATGTTACAGAATACATCATTGCTACTTACAACTGAATGTAATTACGCAACATCACGCTGTCACATTGGGCCTGGGTGATCTTGAAAGTCGCCTTGTTTTGTTTTTCAGCCCCAGAATATTCTTCTAACCAGTAAATCTCCTCTGGGTGACATAAAGATAGTTGACTTTGGTCTTTCCAGAATAATGAAGAGCAGTGAGGAACTAAGAGAAATTATGGGAACTCCAGAATACGTAGGTAAGTTTTCATAAAACAGTGATGTCATGAGGACTGAACTATTTAGTCTTGAGTGGTGCTGAGATTGAAAAACTGCCTCCAGATTTGCTTGGAGCCAGGCTGGATGAGTTGCTCCTGTGTTAAAGCACTCGGGTGTTACTCGCGTATGACCCTGCTATAAAGCTGGAAGTGACGTGGCAGGCTCGTGAGTGGTAATTGTGCCCCATGTTACAAATGAGTGCATAATTTAGATAGCTGGCCAACAGTAATAACAAATATTATGTAGATTAAAGGTTGAAAAAGAAGTATTCTGCCTTTTACTAAGTACAGTCTTTTAGCCCTGGTAGGCTAAAATGTGCATCCATTTAATTTTTTTCAAGAGGAAGAAAATAAATCATGCCAGATCTTGAAGAAGTACTTGAAGGCACCTCTGAAGTTGTGTGCTGTATTCGTATGGGTTTCAGTGCTGGAATATGGAATAGTAGATATGGAAACTTTATTTCCGCAAGAAATGGAACTCCTCCTTAACTGAGGAGGAGACTGGTTTGATCTTCTAAAGTTGACAATGAAAAGTTTTAAAAAAGGAAATGGCAGTAACTTTTTAAATAACTCGAATAGAAATATCTTTATTTCAACTGGCTGCCATGCTCCAGATGGCTTGTATTATTAAATACCACATGCCTGTTATTGCACTACATAACCACACAATGTGATGGCTGCATATGACAAAAAAACACTTTTTTTTCCTCTGAACAGCTCCTGAAATTCTGAGTTATGACCCAATCAGTACAGCAACAGACATGTGGTAAGTTGAAAAAAATTAATGGCATCATAACTTGAAAGTGTTTGGGGATTTTATTTGTTGAATTATCTGCTTTTCCATTTTCTATTTTTAATTTAGGAGCATTGGAGTACTGGCGTATGTCATGTTAACAGGGATATCGCCATTCTTAGGCGATGATAAGCAAGAAACATTCTTAAATATATCTCAGATGAACATCAGTTACTCTGGAGAAGACTTTGACCTTATATCAGAATCTGCTGTGGATTTCATCAAAACACTGCTGGTTAAAAAGCCTGAGTAAGTAAAATGTACATACCATAGCCTAATGTATCAATTGGATTGATTTTTAAATATATTTAATGCTTTCATTTTCCTTTTGATTTATAAAGTATGCGGATACTTGGCTTATTCAGTTTTTGTTATGTACTATTTTTAGGCATATAACTAGAGAAGTTCTCAATTTCCCTCCAAACTGGTACATTCTGAGTGTACCCACATGTTAGTAATTACAACTAATTCATTTTGGAAAATCAGAAATGAAGTAAAATTTGTGGTGCAGTAAACTGACTTCCTTAGGTGCACATTGCTGGTGCCATTTGTAAATGAGCTGTACTTGGGGTCTTCTTGTCCTGATGATCCGGAGAAGTACGTTGCTCTTTTCTGGTTCCCTAGTGTGCTTCCCTTGGTGGGAGGCAAGCTGGAAATTGCAGCTTTCAAACCAGAAGATATGTTACCTGCAGAACCAATTCTTCAGGGGACTTGTCAGCTACTGAAGGTGCTTGCTGTTTCTCTGTGGAGATACTTGAAGAATGCAAGGATTGGATAATTTATATACATTGTGTCTATACACAATTATTCAGGTTCTCCTAATTTTGTTGTTTAAAAAACTTATTTCCTGGATTCCTGTGTTTGGTTGGTTGGTTGTTTTTTTTTTCTCGCAAAAGGTAGGAATCAGCACAATTTTGCATCACTGTTTAGTGCATAGTGGAATAATTGGTATGGATTTCATATTCAAAACGTTATATTTCGAAATTAGTTTAATATTTCTTTTTAACACTTCCCTTCCTGTGCAGGGAGAGGGCAACTGCTGAAGAGTGTCTTCAACACCCCTGGCTGCAACAAAGCGATAATCCTGCTCACAGGGTCTGGAGCAAGAGTGCAGGAGAGGAGAGCAGCGATGTCCAGGGAGAGGCAGATTCTGCCTCCGGGAATTCGGTAGATGCTGAGAAAACTGAAGAGGAAGAATCCATCGTGACGGAAGAACTGATTGTAGTGGCTTCGTACACGCTGGGACAATGTAGGCAGTCAGAGAAGGAAAAAGTAACTGAGCAAAAAGCCATTTCCAAACGATTTAAATTTGAGGAACCTTTGCTGCAGGAGTTACCAGGAGAATTCATTTACTGAACTGTGTGGAGCTTCATAGCTATAACTGAAAGGCAGGGGTTTCTACTAAGCAACAAATATCTTAGCCAAGGGAATCTCTGATATGCAATAGATGTTCTAGATAAACAAAAACATTCAGAAATGGCAACTAAGGAAAATGTGCCAAGCTTTTAATTTTGTGGAACAGTTAAACAAGGTTTCAGGTGGCTGACAGGAACTTAACAAGGAAAAAAACTTATTTTTGTTTGCATCTTTATTTTGGATTTTTGTCTCTGGATAGCAGAGCCTTTGTTAATTGTTCCAGTGTTCTGGAGAAGTTGACATGAGAGGGAGCGTTTCAGTGACAGATGCCAAAAGGGGAGTGTTTTTGTGTTTGTTTGTTTTAGGATGTATTTTGCCATTTAATGCACATATATAATGCTGGGTTTTCTTCAAAACACCTTATATCACACCTGACTTCAGTGGAACTCTCTGCTGATCTAACAGTTGTACAGGAGCAGCTGTGGCTGGCTCAGCCTGCACGTTTGGAAGCTATGCTGTGTACATATTTCTTTGAGTTAATGCCAGGGCAGAGACCCAGGCCCCCCCAGCTTGGAGCCAGGCCAGCTGCGGGCTGGGTTTATCAGCAGGAGGGTCGAGCCCACCAGCGAGCAAATTCATGGTCTGGGAACATCGTAACATCCTGGCATGGAGGGTGACAAGTTGTCATCAATAGGCCACTCGTGAGAAGGAGAGGTTGCTCCCTTCTCCTGTGCTGGGCTCCATGCCCGAATAAAATCCAGCTCTGTGTGACTGGACAGAGTGTGGTGATGAGAGGGGAAAAACAACATGGGGCGTGAGGTAGCTCTACTCAAGTTATTGACATTCTCTCCACTGGCTTCAAAATGCTGGTCCAACTGCTGCTAAATCAGGCCCTGAGGGCAGCGTCCCCCTTCCCGTGCCCTGCCTTGAGCCAGACAGGCTTTTCCTGGGAGCAGCAGCTCATGGCTGACTTCTTTGTCTTCTAACAGCGGCTTAAAGAGCAAAGACGCATCCTGCGGCTGAGCTGCTAACCCTGTTCAGTATAGCTGTCAGCTGAGGAAAAAGATACCCCTTCCCCCAGGCAATGAAGTGCTTTGGATAAAGCAGGGTGCGTATGGCTGGGCTGAGAGGGCTTAGGGCGCTGCGAGGATGGTTCTCAATGGACAGGGTCCCCCATTAGAGGATGAAGCAGGGACCACCTGGGCATCAAAACTGTTTATTTGCCCTGTACAGATCTGAGGCTCTTGGGTGGAGTCCTAGTTTCTAAGAAATCTTTCATATTGATGCTGTTCCAAAGTTTAATTTTTATGTAATTGAAGTTTAGTGCTATTATATTGCATACTGTTAACTGTTCAACTATTTATTTGGTTTCCTTACGCTATTTCTTTATAATAAACCCTGACAAAAGTTTTCTTGCTATAAAACTATGAATAGAAATTCCTAAGTTAGTTTCTCTTTTTTTTTTTTTCATGTTGCAACAGACTCTTTCCTAATTTCAAACATGTACCAGGAATGTTCTCTTTCTAATGAGCAGGAGTTTAATGCTCAGAGCTGCTATTACAGTTCCTCCTGCACACAAGGTAAATGGCTTATTAATAACGCAAACAGTGTTGGGGTGATCTGGCCAGTATTGCTCTACAGGGAAGAGAAATCATTAGTAAAGGCACTGAAGGAAAAGCAGTGGGATGTTGTGCAAGGAGATGTGCATTTTTTTCCATGATGCTTCACTGCTGGAGGCCTAGTTACCTTGAGACCACATCAGAAAGAAACGTGCCCAAATTAAACAGTTCCTTTGGCCATTTCTGCTATTGACCCACATACCGAAATAGGTGTAGGTAGGACAGCGCACACCACAAAGACCTTTTGTATAAGAACACCTCCGTGGTGCTTGGACAATTCCGTTTGGATTATTGTAACGCGGAGATGCCCGTAGTACTTGTGGAGAAATTAGTCACTGGCTGTGGGCTTCGTTTGTTTGTTTGTTTGTTTGTTTGTTTTTTCCCGTCCCGTAGCCAGGAACCAGGTAGACTCATTCCAGGAAAGATTTCTTTGGCTAACTGTGGTTGGCAAATAATAGGAACGAAGCAGGGATTTCTGAGCCCCCAGCGTGGTTGCGGCGCGGGCCTTGACACGGTGAGGAGCAGGTGCTGTCTCGTGCACGCGTTGGTGCCCACGGTGCCAACCAGGCCTGCACCACCGGCCTCTTCCTCTGGCCGCTCGTGTGCTCCCCCGGGACGAGCCGTTCGGCTGCACGAACCTCTGCAGGGCAGTTAAAATCAGAGCGATGGAAGCTGGAAAAGGTTTGACTCTCTTCTCCGCACGTGAACTTCCTTTGCTCTCAGAGCTGCGCAAAGCGCCGAGGCTGAAACATGCCGCGCTCTGCAGTTACAGAGCACAAGTTTATGCTGCTCTGTCTGGGTGCCTAAGTCATACTGGCAGCACAGGGTTGCTTGTGGCAAATTATTGGATGGATCTGTAAGCTGTTTTACTTCCTCTGTGCAACCTCACGGTTAGGCACGGTGAGCAGCACACATTCTGTCCTGCATTTACTGTTTGTCCTATACAACAGCGAAGCTTAGCGTGTGTAAATGAACAGTGTGCTCGTTACAAGGCCACCTTCCTCCTGCTGGCTGCTTTAAGATTCCCCGCGTGCTGCACTTGAATTCAACTTTTTGTGCCTTAAGGTGTTTTTACAGTGTTTTTAATGTTGTTAAGAATTTGCATAAAGTTGTGAAAGTTCAATAGTATAAGTTATAAGCAGGACATCTTAAATTGGCCCTATAACACAAAGAAAAGTGTGGCTGTGGTGTATTCCTACGGGACTGTCGGTTCCACCTGCGTTGGAAGCTCTTTCTGTTCACTCAGAACGAGGCTAAGGGTCCTCCGCACCCTCGCTGTAGAGGATGTGGATCCCTGCACTGTGGAAAGCACCTGCTGGGGCTGCTGTTTCCGAGAGCTTCAGTCACTGCTGAGGGAGCTGTTAGCACGGAGGATACGTCCCTGCTGCGAGAAGAACAGCAGGGCATCCCCATGGGCACCGCTTACCT
>JAWLRI010001012.1:724335-751609 GCA_034781795.1 Crypturellus tataupa
TGGGGGAGAGCAGGGTGGGCGGGTGGGAAGGAGCTCTAGGGCCCCGGGGAGGGCAGCAGCCGCCCTGCGTGGGGCTGGGAGCCAGACCGGGAGCGAGTCCTGCAACGGGAAAGCGTCGGCTCCGGGTCTCGGAGACGGGACCCGCTGGCGCCCACGTCCCCAAGTGCCCCCCGTGCAGGGCTGGACGGGCCGCAAGGCACAGGCTGCTGCTGCTGCTGCGTGAGCAGCAAACACCACCCGAACGCCCAGCGTGGCACCTCCAGCTGCGTCTCGGCAGTGCTCAGCTGGGAAACCTCAACAACAATAGCTGCCCTTGGCTGCTGGTGGCGCTGGAAGGGGGTGCGGGGAGCCCGGGCTTGGGCGCTCCATCCTGTGGCTCAGGTCTCTCAGGCTGCTCCACAAACTCCTCCTGGAAGGTAGGAGGAGATGCTGCCGGCGCGCTCCATGTCTGTCCATGCATTTGCTGCTTCAGAAGCTTTGCAGTAACTACAGCTGCATTCTCGAACAGCAGATGGGCCCCTGTAAAGTTTCTTTTATTAGTTCTTTGGAAAAATACTTTTAAAAATGAGTTAAATAATAAAATCAACACTTTCTGATTTGAAACACAATTCCAAAAGCTGTGCTAGCTTGTCTGAAGCAAAACACCTGCACAGTCACCAGGCAGTGTTAAAGCAGGTGCAGTGCTGCCCTGGGAGCTACAGCACTTCCAAAACCAATTCTCATCTGTGCTTGGTGCCTACGCGCCTACCTTCCCCTCTGTCTTTGAGCAACGGCCCAGCTGGCATTGCTGGAGCTGGGAGCAACGTGTTACACGGGGTCTCCTCGTCAGGTGCCCTCACCTCTTTCCAAGGACTTTTGTATTTTTCTCAACATCCCTCTAACAAGATTGCTGTTTTTTTATTTTTCTGAAGTGCACATTCATTTGATTTGTACTGGCTTCCCCAGGGGCGCCATTAATCCTTTCCACTTTAAAGCAATACTTGTTTGCGTTGTAGAGAGCTTCCTGATACAACACTCACAGATGTTGAAACAAGATGTCACTGGGATTAATAAATATAGTCATATTACTCACGTAGATGTTCCTGGTTTGTTTGTGGTCCCTTGATGCATTCTCAAAATGCGTTACCATTAAATTCAGGACCATTATTTCATACGTCTGGCAGGAGGAAACCATTTGGGCCAAATGTGTGGGGCTGGAAAGGGGACAGTTACCTGTCAATGGGTGCTATGTAGCTTAGGGTGAGAGTGTGTCCAGGGTGGACATGCTGGAGTGAATGCAAATCCACTCAGTTTTAAGAGAGCCGTCGGAGCTGCGCACTCTGCAGCTCTGAAGCTCCAATATCCCTCCAGAACCTGTGTCCAGGACTATGCTTGTGTCTTTGGCTGCCGGGACTTCCTGTGGGGAAAGTCACAACATAGACACAACACTAACAACGCGGGGGCCTTTCACCAACCTCTGCAAGAAAATCAAAACCCTTCAGAGATCTCCAGTTGCTGCTAGTGAAATCCAGCTGCCTTGATGGCTCCATGGAAGTTTGTAAAGGAGGTTCTTGCCCCATTGGTCTCCTTAAGTGACAACTTTCTTCAGGCCAATGACTGTGTGGCAGAAGCTACTGAAGTCAAGCTCCAGAGTAAGAACCTCAGCTCCATAACCCAGCAAATGCCACAGAGATGCCAACTGCTTTAACCTCACGAACAAATGCAAAATGGGTTATGGAAAGTTTCAAGGTAACTTAAAATAAATGGACATACTTAAGCGATTAAGGTGATTAAGGGATTGGAGCACCTGTCATGCAGGGGGAGACTGAGAGAGCTGGGCTTGCTCAGCCTTGAGAAGAGAGGGCTCAGGGGGATCTCATCTGTGCATCAGTCAATACATGATAGGGGCAGGAAGGAAGACAGAGAAGAAGGAAGATGAGAGGAAATTGATGTAAAGTGAGAAAAACCACCACCACCAACAACAAAGAAAACAGGAAATTCTGTTTAAATGTAAGAAAAAAAACTTTTTCACTCTAAGGCTGGTCGAAGACTGGAGCTGGTTGCCCAGAGAGCCTGCGGAGTCTCCATCCTCGGCAACACTCAAAACCAAAGTGCAGACCCAGCCCTGATCAACCTGCTCCAGGTGACGCTGCCTGAGCAGGGAATGTTTCCAAAATGCAGTGAAACGGTTACCCGGAGTCGTGGACTGCAGCCACACGCGGCACAATGTAATTCCGACGGGCAAATGAGAAGCAGCCGAGCGCAGGGTCCTCTGCTCCAGCAGCGGGAAGGGCTGCAGGGCCCAGCAGGTGCCCAGGGGCCCTCTTGAAACTGGGTTCTCAGCAGCTACTGCCAGTTTAGAGGTCTCTCCTGTTGGCTGCACACACTGCACCTGCATCCCCACCATGATATGCCTGAGGGGAGCTTTACCTAAAAAAAAAAAAAAAAAAAACCCTTTGCATGTGTATGTCTTAACACAGCTCAGATGTGGAGAGGAAGTGGCTGCTGAGGCTCTTCAAGGTCATGAGGTAGGAAAGTTTTTGTTTCCTGGTAGATGCATAAAGTAAACGCAGGGATTTTAATGCAAATAAGCAAGGGCCATTTTCCTTTTTCTCTTGCCCCACTCCCCTTCTGCGGGTCTCTAGCTCCATCCAACTCTTTTTTTCCTTTCAGAGACGGGATTTGTAGGGATGCTGATGGGAAAAGCGATACCTTTATAAATGGCTGAGGCTAAAGGTGGATCCCACAAGGCTCTTGGCGAAGGGGACCAAAAAAAAAAAAAAAAAAAAACAAACAAAAAAAAAAACTGTTCATAAACTCTGCTTCCCCAAAGGAAGAGAATAAACCCCCCGTTTTCTAGGAAGGTGTGTGTAGGGACTCTTCCTTCAGGCCCAGGTTGGCCAAGAGTGAGAGCCAGGCCAAGTCGTGGCTCGGTGTGGTCCTGAAGCCAGGCTTGGTGCCTGCTCGAGACCCCGCTCGGTGGTGGGGCACTCTATCCCCCTGACGGGCTGCTTGCACACTGTCCGGCCTCAGGAAATCCCCACCTAACCAAGTGCATGGTGGTTACAAACTGAAGGTGACCCGTGGTGTGGGCCGGGTCTGCACATTCATGGTATGGAAACGGGGAGGCACTAAATAGGCTGGCACTGCAGCAGGGCCAACGCTCCCAAAAGCTGCCGCTTCCCAGGAGCCTGATAAGAGCGACTGCTGCAGCGAGGGCAGTGATAAGGAGCGGGTGTGATGTGGTTGCTTTGGCTCTCCCTCCCTCCTCGGCTTTGCTTCCCTGCCAAACCCTTTGATCAGCAGCAGCTGGAGGCTGCCCCAGCCCCCCGGGCAGCCTGTTTGCTAGGTGGGCTGCCGCAGCGCGGGGATAAAGGCAGCTAAGCCTCAACCTTCGCATTTTGTTGTGAAACCTTATAGCAGTGATTGCCATCTCAAAGCTGGGTCGCCCTGTCTCGCCTTGGCTCACCCTGATCCCTGGCGCGCGGGGCACACGCGGGCAGGATCAGGTTGCGCAGGCAGCACGCAGCATTGCGAATCCCCAGCGAAACCTCTTTCTCGCACCAGTCTTTGCAGAGATGCATTAGCCGGGACACCAGCCCTTTCCTTGGTTGTCTTTGGCAGGGGCCCTGCAATCATTGATACTTAAGAATTGTCGCTTGGCCTCGTTTGGGGGCTCGCCGCAGAGCAGGAGGAAGCGGGGTGGTCTGTAGCAGACCACTGTGCTCCCGCTCCCTTGTTCATCCCGTTTGCTACTGGTGAAAGGCTTTGCCCTCCTGTGCCCTCAGTGCATTTCTAGGACTCCTATTTGGATGCTGAGATGGAATAAAACTGGAGCTGAGTGGTGCAAACTCTGTGCCTTCACAAGCTACACCTTGTTTAAGCTGGTAAAAGCCCTGCCTACTGCGGTAGTTCACAGTAACAATTCCCTTTCTGGGCACTCTTAATGGTTTGTCATTTACCTGGCACGTTAATGTGTGACGATAGGCCAGAAACTTGTCTCAAATTTCACCTTGCTTTTACGGTTTGCTGGATGGCACAATTTCTTAGATATTTATCTCCTTTTTGCTTGGCTTGCATCTGGTGACGGACAGCTCTTTACTCTCTTGGTGGATCAGCTGTATTGACAAAATCACAGCAAAAAACAAAAATCTCTTGCTGTAGTCCGACTGAACCCTGTCAGTATTTCACCCATACTGTACCTACCTAGTGCTTTTTTCCCTACATAGAAATGAGGGAATGCAGGTGTTTGCCAGTCCTTACACTGGCCCATCCTGCACTACCTTCAGCATAAACAGTGGGAGCGCGGCGAAACTCCGGGAGTTCATAAGCCAGGGAGAGCAGTGCTGGTGTTTCTGATCCTCTTAAAGATACGTGTGAAGATACGCGATCTACCTGGTACGTGCCTTTTCCTCATGCACAAGAGGGGGATCCTGCTTTGGGTTCTGCATTACATAGCACCGTTCTGTGAAACAGAAAACAGCAGAGCGTGGGAATCGCTTCGAGAAGCTGATTTTAGTTTTCTAGTCATGAGAGCGCAATCCAGCTGCCCAGACTGAGGTCTGCAGCTTCAGAAAACCTCAGTTTCCTGGCAGTTTGTTTATTTATTTCAAACTCGATTCACATTACCAGTGTGTACAAGCCATAACACATGACCGCTCTGGAACAGCAGCTCTTGTTGCAAAATCTTTATTTTAGGCTTCCGCTGCACACAGAAATAAACCGGCAAACCAAAGAAATGGCAATTATGGCCATGATGAGGTTAGTGTGAGAGAGAAGGCTGTCTTCAGAGCACCCGCTCCAGTGGAGTTGTGTGAGACACAGAGCCGTCCATGTGGGCAGCGCGATGCGATCGATTAACGGCCTCTGCGGGTCGGCGGGAGGCGGGCAAGCAGCTGCCACGGGTCTTCAGCTTTCCTGTGCGCCGATGCTTTCCGCGGGGGAGTGGTAAACAGGAATACTCTGGCCATCCTTGAGCTTCAAGGTGACATCCTGGAGGCACCAGCTGCCACAAACCACAAGAGCTTCCGTCAGTTTTAACACAGAAGTAAAGGTGGCTCTAAAAGCAGCTGGCATGGAGAAGGAACCCCCTCCATGCCCTCACTGCTCTTAAAAGTGCTCTGAAGGGTGTTGAATCCTGGTTTGCAAGGAAAATTCCTAACGGCTATTTTCCCTCCTGGCTTCCCACAGTCCAGACTTAAACCTGGGCCACGTGTGGCTGTTTGTTGCAACCCAAACAAAATCCCGAGGGTTATTTTTAGACAGGACTTCCCTTCTGCCCCAGCCTCTCTGCTCCTCCATCCTGCCGGCGCTTTCCTCGCCCTGCTCCGCTCTGGCCATGGGGCCGCTCTGGCCTTGGGGCCGCCCCGTGTTGCCAAGGAATGGCCCTGACACTCCTCAGTGCCTCCAGGCTCTCCATTCTCCCCGTCCCCCTTGGTGCCCGGGCTCATGGTGGCGGCGGGGAGCTGCTCCCCGCCAGCCAGGCCGCCTCCTCCAAGCTCTCCTTTTCTCAGGCGGCTCCTTAACAAACCTCCAGGGGAAGGACGAGCCCAGTGGAGAGGCCGCTCGCTCGTGTCCTAAAGCGGTTAAATGCCGTAGGAGCCTGAACGACTTGTGTGCGGGGAGCTGACTGCCAGGGACGTGGAACCGAGCCCCAGTATCGGTCCCGTGGCCTCCCGGGGCTGTGCTGGTGCAGGGCTGTACCAAGGTGTCCCGCTTTTCCAGGCCAGCCCTTCCTCTCGTGGAGATCGTGGGAGCTCCTCTCCATGGACCATGGGGGAGAGTGACCTATTTTAGTTCTGGTTCCTCCTTCCAAGGACATTAAGTCTTGTCTGTCACTGAGCGGAGCTGTGTGTACCTGTGAGCCCTGTACCTATGAGAGTTGAACTGGGGAGGCTGGAGTGCCACAAATGTTTCTGCAAAATATATTTTTTCAGGTTTGCATATGGGAGTGCTTGGAGAGTTCATTTTGAAACAAAGCTCTGATAGATATTTATATTCTTCAATTTTTTTTAACATCTTGCAGCCCGCCACTATGCTTGCTGTAACTCTGAGGTAGGAGTAGGGGTTGTTTCTCTCCATCTGTCAGTGGGAGATACCGAGGAGCAAGGAGCCCACAGCCCACATCCCCATGGCACTGAAGGGCTGTCCAGGGCCCCTGACCGTGTCCTGGTCACATAGCAGGCGGCCAGGTCTGGCCCCGAGTCTCTTGGGTCCCAAGCAAGTGCCTTCCTCCCATAATTTTAAACTGTACTTACCTCCTGAACAGAAATATAGTAAGTTGTGCTTATCTAATTGTGAAAAGAAAACAATACCATATGGCTGGTGGCAGCTGAGCAAAGTGTTGTAGCTTTGGATTTCTAAATAGAGATAACGAAGAGTCCCCAAAGCTCCGAGGACAAGCAAATGTGAGGAGGATTTTTTTTTTCTATTAAAAAATTCTCTTTTGCAACAGAAGGTGTACTTTGAATTCGGACACTGGTTATTTGTTCAGCTCTAGAAAAATCAGTTTTGCCTTGAAAAGGGAGGTTTCTATTGCAAGGCATGAGGACAGCTTAGTCGGGACTGCTCCTCCAGGGCCTCTGCACCTCCCTGGGGAGGGGGCCGGGGGCAGCGGTGCATCATGTTGGCCCGGGATTATCGTGTCCACTGCGCTTTCATCTGCGGGACACAACACGCCACACATTAAGTGGCCCCAGTTGTTTTTATATTTGTACTCATAGGGATGCGTTCAATGAATTTCTCAAGTGATTTGCATTTTTATCATAATGATGGTAATAACCTTTCACAAGATCTTCAGACATGAATTTCCTCTTCCTTTGTGTGCGTGATTTCAGCAACACGGATGACTAAACCAAATATCCTGCCCTCCTTCTCTGTTTGCTCCAACCTTTTCTCTCCCGCGTCTCTGTAAGAGTCTCTCAGTCTCTCCCCCAGTACGTACCAGTGATGGGAATGGTCCATTTCTGAATTAATATAGAGGTGCCCTGCTGATTTTGCTCCAGATACCGGTAACCTGAGCTGCAAGTAAAAAAGTGTGGTAAGGACTCAGTGAAGCATGTTATTGCAATGGACATTTACTGCTTCTACAGCCAATGAAACAACGCAGCTACCTCCCTCCTAAACTAAGCTAATCTGTTCGTTTGCTATTTTTAATGTATTTCAGAGTTTCATTCTGCTTTCCTCGGCTAATGTGTGCACGGATATATGAGTATATCTGTTCTGGCATACGTTAATCTATGTTGAAAGAATGTTCTGTGTTATAGCGGCTACCCCCAGGGAAAGACACTCACTCTCTGAAATATTTATGAGCGAACACCTTTCCTCACCAGAATGCGTGGTGATCCGGAGGTGACCCACGCTGTGTTAGACTTTCCTATAACCACAGCAAGCCTGTAGATTGAGAAGTGCTACACATGGGTGCATTAACACCCCTGGGGGCAATGAAACATTCAATTATTTGGCCAATGTCACAAATTCTACCATTCAGTTAGGTAATAAACAAGGCAAAGAGCTGGAGAGCTGACCACAGCTAATTGCACACAGTCTAATGCTTGAATAAAAGACATATGGTCCACGTGTAGTATTTGCTAGTCATTCAGCTGGAGAACACCAAGCCTTTCCAAAGGGGTCCAGTAGGCAGGAACTCGGAATGCTGTGGAGCCGAGTCAGTAAATCAATCTATGAAATCATCCGTGATGTCGATGAACTGGTTTAATTCACGAGGAGCACGAAGGGTCATTGCAGCAGAAAGCATGAAAAGAAAGTTGGTGGTTTATGTCTTGGGTGAGGTCTATAGAAGGCAGGGTTTTGATTTTTACTCTGAGTCACCCGAATGACTAGCATTCATAAAAGGTGACATAGGTAAAAAATAGGAAAAAAGAAGTTCTGTTCTTTTTGATCAGCATAAGGGGTTGTGCATTTTCCCTGTATTTTTGGTCTTAGAAATATTGCCTGGTAAATTATCTGAAAACTCGGTAAACTAAGAAACATTTTAGCCTTGGGTATCATGCTGGTGAAGCGTGACTGGTGTGAGATGGAAAGTGGAGTTTGACTTGACTTGGTTAAAGCTTGATTTTCTTGCCCTTGATAGGCCCCATCCTTCACCTGCGCTCTCCACCCCATTCCTTACCACACTCGCCGGCGCCCGCAGACATTCACAAGGAGCTAAATGATTCAAATGTGACAGACTCCTTGGGTGAGCTGCCCGAAGAGCGCTCTAGCAAGCTCCTGGCTGTGCAGCAAAGCCGGAGGAACAGCCAGTCCTTGACTCAAAGCTCCCTTCTCAGATCTCCGTGCAGCAGCATCAGTGGAGAGGACGGAGGCCCTTTCCAGGCGGCACCCGGAGCAGACGGGAGCTTGTGCTGGCGACGTTCGCCTCAGCCCAGCCCTGCGCTGACGCAAGTCTGCGCCTTGCGCAACGCGTGAGCACCCAGGGCCACATTCTCCAGCGGCTGCGTAATCCCGGGGCTCAGCCCCACGCGAGGCAGCAGCCTCCACGCTGCAGCCCTGCAGGTGCTCGCGAAAACACACTGCGTGGGCTGCACTGCAGCGCTGCTCAGGAGCGCCTGTGAAAGCTCTGCCCTGTGCGAGGCTTTAATATGTACCAGGGAGCCAGTGGAGAGGGAGGAAAGGGGCACCTGCTGTTTCAAAGGTGGATCTTGATACGTTTTAGGAGAGGATTTTGCCTGCTCCATCAGTGGGAGATGAATGCGCTGACTAGGAGGTTCCTCGGCGCCCTGCCTGTGCCGCACGAAGTGAAGACACCGCTCTTGCCGTCCGTGTCTCCCACATTGGCGCGCTAGATCTCCGCTCTGGACGCCCGTCACCGCAGCCCCCTGCCTCCCCACGGGGCTCGTGCGCACACGAGGGATCCCCCTCTCGCGGCCCATGCAGCCTCCTTGGGAGCCATCCTGTGGCATGGCCACCTACCTGCGCTCGCTCCCGGTCCACGCGGTTGTGACCATCCAACAGCCGGATGTTGTGAACCTTCAGAGGGGGAGACCCCAGCGCCTCCAGAGCAGCGGGGTGGTTGTTCAGCTGCTCCAAACCCTGCTGGTAATACTGGGTCCTGGCAAAGCTCTCTAGAGGAGAGAGACAACAGGATAGCGAGGAGACAGGCCACTTGGAATCCAAGTATAAATACAAAGAGAAAAAGTCAAGACATTTCCTCCAGACTCCCACATCCTCCCTGGAAAGAAACAGTTCAAAACGATTAACTGGGTAGAAAATCTGGCTGAAGGAGGAAACCAGCCCTTACATCGGAGGAACAGAACCGAAACAAAACATTATGCAGCACCTCCAAGTGAAAAAGGCACGGAGTATAGCCCGTTCTCTACTGACACGCGGGATGAGCATCCCCCTGCTTGTCAGATGTTTACAGGTCATCCAAAAGGAGGAAGAAGAAAAAGAAAAGTAAGAAGGGCATAAGGATGAACACTTGGAAGCATTTTGAATGCAATTCAGTGTTTTTAAAGGAGGCACAGAAAATATTTTAGGAATGGAGACTATTTCACTGACACTGATGCGGGCCAGCACCAGCCGCCGTCGCTCCGAAGCCCTTGGTGTGGTTTGGATGGAGCCTTCCAAGTGGTGGCCACAGAGCTGTGGCTTGAGGGGAAGTGACATGCAAAGGGGGGCACCGAGGAGGGCCGCTCATGTCAATGCTCGGGCCACAGCGTTGCAGACAGTGCTTAACGCCCTTGGGCAGAGAGGCCTCCAAAGTGAGGGGGAAAGGCCCCTTGCCACCCTATGTGAAAAGCAGTATCACTTGATAGCACCCGCAGAGAGGGGCAAGGGGCCAAGAGGCCTCCATTACCCCCAGACAGCGAGGCAAGGCCTGCTTCTGATCTGGTGCTTCACATCTAGAAGCGATCTGAGAAAAAACAAACAAGTATTGCTTAGGCTAATAATACGCATCCTCAACCAAAGGCATTTAGCAAATAGATTTGTCTATAAAGGGCAACAGTATCTGCCCAGGTTTTAGCTTTGTCCTTTTCTTCTCCGCCCAGGTTGTTCTTCACTGCCCTTCGTTGTCTTCTGGGCAAATTAATGATGCCTTCGCACCTCACCAGGGAGTTGTGTTTCAGGGCCAGCACCACAGGGAGATCTGCTGATAAGATGCTTGAACGCATCCTCACAGATCCCTCCTTTGGGTGTTTTTCTTTTCCTGCCTGGTTGTAAAATCTCAACAGGAAGCTGCCCAGCCTTTTATTTCCCACCTCCCCGAAGCCAGACTTTCCACCGCGCGCAGCAGTTTATGCTCTCTGCGTAAAACCCACCCTGGGGAACAAGTGCAGCGGTGCTGGGATTACGTGCAGCAGAGCCTATCCCTGCAGATCAGCCACACTTCCCTGACGTTGATAAGCTTTTCAGATCTTAAACACTATTATTTTTATCCCCACTGCACAAAAGAGAATAAAAGAGATGGGGAGCAATAAGGCTGCTAGCAGCGTGGAGACTTACTTTGGATAACAGTGTACATAACTACACATCCCCCAGTGCCGAACACTCCCATAAAAATGGCCATTTCCTTCAGACTCCGTAAAGAAGCCGGCATCTTTCCTCCCTGCAAAAAAAAAGGAGAGACACTTATTGTACAAGGAGAAAACCCAAGGTTATTTCCCCACCTCTTCTTTCCAAAAAGCCCTTTCTGCTGCCCTGGGAAGCGCAGGGCACAGTAATCAGGCTCGCTCTCACCTGGGGCACCCCTGCTTCCCCAGAACGAATCATGGTGACAACAGAGCAAAGTGGGACTGAATCGGCTTATTCATGCTGACGCTTCGCTCATTGCCGAGGAGAAAGTGCCCTGGCTGTCGTGGCAGAGAGCCAGCAACGGGGCGCCTCGCTCCCGGCTTACCACACATCAGCCTTGAGCCTTGAGCGACCTCCTCCGAGGACAAGACCCTTGCGGCGGGGCTGAATCTGGCCCGTGGTCTCAGGCAATGGAGCCAAGCTAGCGCCGTGCCAGCAAAGAGCGTGTAGGCCAGGGTGTGGGTCTTCTACTCGTCTCTTGTTTAACGACCAGGCCATGAACAAACAGGGAGGTTCTTGAGAGCCTCTTTTTCTCTGTAATTTCTTCCTTTCTGCCACCCCCTGCCTCAGCTTGCCCTTTTAATGAGTCACAACTGTGGCATCCGAGCGGATGACACAGCAGAGTAAGGAAAACCTCCAAGAAAGTCAATCTAGCCAATACTTGTACCTCAGCGCTCGGTGGGATATGAGTGAAGCTGTAGAGCTAGAAGAGCGCTCTCTAACACTCTGCCTATGGCAGATTAGTAAGAGCCGTCCATGAGTGCAGGACGTTGCTTGAGGCCTGGTGGGAGAGGACTTGGCCGAGCCTCCAGGTTTTTCCTTGCGTTCGACTTCGTTTGCCATGGAGGTAACAAGCAGGAATGGTCTTGAAAGCACTAAGACTGAGAAGCCAGCAAAGGGCTTGCTGATGTAGCAGTGCGGATACCCAAACACTTGGGGAAGCTGCATGGGATTTCGGATCCCAGAGGCTTCCAGCCGAAATCTTGATGGTTGGATGATGCGACCCAAGCATTGTGCTTGGCACGAGCTCCTTAGCAAAACACAGCACCTAACCAGTTGCAGAAGCACGACCTGGGCAAGGCCATCTCAGCCCTGTTGTGAAAATTGCCCCTAGTGTTCCTCAACTCTGCGTTAGTCGGGTGTTGATCAGCTGCAAACCACAGTTTAGAGAGGGTGGAGAGGCAACATCAGGGTTCCTTCCCATGATGTGCTGGGTCAGTGTGGCACTCACAACCTACCTCTGCTCGTCTGTTTACTGAAATGCCCATATTTAATCTCGTGCATGCTCTAGCCTGAGGGAAATGATGAATGTGGAGCAGGTACAACTTTCATCTGTTGCCTCATTGGTACCAGTTTTCCATTACAAAGCATAGCTGAAGGCTTTCTCTGTTACCTAGTTCACTTAAATGGAGAGATTTTAATGTTTGGATTTGCTGTGTTTAGGAAAAGAATGTCAATAGCTAGTTCTGGTAACAGCCTAGAGAAATACAGACATACATCTATATGATGCCCCCAAATTAGGTCATCTGTACAACATTTCTTCTTTCTCCCATCTGCTTCTCTGATGGATCTTTTTCTGTTCCCCAGAGGAACCTGAACAGCATGAGAAGCTACAGCAGAGGAAGTAAAAGTAGTGTTTTTGCAGAGCGATGGTGATGGTTAATTCACAAGGGCACTAAGGCTTTCTATTTGCTGACTTGTGCTTTTAGCCTCCTTTAAAATGCAATCTACAACACTTTTTTTTCCCCCTCAAAACACATAACCTGCTTAATAAGTGAGTTTCTTGTAAGATGCATCTTGCAAGACGCAAGGCACATGGAGCTCGGGGTGCTGACTGACTGCTCTCACCAACCTCTGACGCTGATTGCTCTACTGTACGCAGAGTAAAGCTAGAAACATGCCCAAAGCCAACACCATGTATCGCAAAAAAGTGCCCTAAACCTGGTGAGCTGAACAGATGTAACAGGCTGTAACCTGAGGCATTTGTTCTGCCCCTTTCAAAACTGTGGCCTAAAACTGCCAGGCAAAATTTACTTTTTTTTTTATTTTTTTTATTTTTTTGTGATGAATTTCGAGGTAATTGAATGCAAATGAATGAAAACGTCTGGGCCCAGGGGGATGATGTCGACAGTTGGCTGAGTACCAGCGGACAGACAGGGAGCCCTGGCTCCAGTGAGGAGCTTTCCAAGGGGGCTGAAGGGACCCGCGTAACGAAGGGCTGAAGTTAGAGGACGCACACGTGGCCTCTGCCCGCTCTCCTGAGGTGTCCACGGGACCATGGATGTCCAGATAGCTGATTCGACCCCTTCAACATCCCTCTGTGTGCAACAGCTGACGGCGTTGAGTGTTGACACAGGAGACACTAATGGCTTGAGCCTGTGGAAGACCAGGACGCAGGGAGGAACTGCTGCAAGGATTCAACACTAGGGTCTTTGCCCACAGGCCGATGGCACGTGCAGCTCCCACCACTGCTTTGCTGCAATGCTGGGGAAGGGGCGCAAGAACATGCAGAGAGACCCTCACATGCTGAGGCTTTCTGAACATTCCCAACGGCCTGTAAAGCTTGGAGGGAGCTAAAGGGAAGGGGGAAAACCCTACAGAATCATCTTCTACAAAGGGAGTAATTGTAACACAATGCATTTAGGAGAGCCTTATAAATACAAGATGTGATTGCCTCCTAATGAGGGAAGCTCAGATTGCTATCTGTGACAGAGATCTCTCCTCAGAACCTGTTAGACCACTAAAAAGTATGCAAGTCGACTTGTGGAAAAACAGATTTCTTCACAAGTGATAATTAGAAAAAGCACAATTTCCAAGCTAAACAGGTCTGCAAAAAGATTTTTTTTTCTCTGTGCTTTTCCCAGCCATAAGAAGCCTTGGTGGAGATTAACAGACACAACCCCACTAATCCCACAGTTGTCGAAAGAAGAGCCTCATTATCCAAGAAGGGAATCATTATAACTAATGCTCTCCAAAAGACAGCATTAAAGATCAGAACTTCCTAATAAGGGCGATGTTCATCTCATGTCTTGAAAACAGGAAGATACGACTGGAAAAAACTAGTATTAGGGCCTGCCTTTGAAGTTAAGCAGGACTTGGATAGTTAACAGTGAGATTTAACAAGCCCAGAGAGGTGGAAGACTCCCAGGGTCACATGTGAAATGGTGGGATCCTGGAACACGAGCGGCTGCTTTTAATTAGGCTTTGTTTCCTCCACAGAGGATCTTCTAAAAATAGGCCGGTCTTAGGAGATTCTCCCTAATTCCAGCAAATTCAGATCTTATGTTCTGCTGTCTACAGTTCGTGCAGGTCGTTATTTTCCTGCTGGTGCTGAGGGGTGGTCTGTGGCACCTCCACCAAGGCCGGGTGGCAGTGAACGGAAGGGCATTTTCCCAAAGCTTCAAGCACTCATTTAGACTCATTCAGACTGCAGCAGGAAACCCGGGGCTGCAGGTTCCCCCGGGGAGGCACGTCCTCCTCCTTCCTGCACTGCCAAATTCCTGCAGCACCTCCATCTTCCAGGTGCTATCGCAGTCCCCACGGTAAACAGTAATATTGCACCAAATTCGGAGCGGAGCTGCTCCATCAGTGCAAAGCCAGCGCGAGTACTGCTGGTTATCTCAGTTTAGGCCGCTGACTATCCACCTGGCCAAGAATAATACAGGCCTTCAAACCACCGAGTCCCAAGGTGTCAGCATGACCCTTGCGCTAAATATGTGTGGCAAAGGACTACAATTAAATTCAGGTAACTTCCCGGGACGCCTAAACTTGGATCTAAGCATCTAACTTCCAAGAGTGGCACCTGGGATCCTCCCCAAACCCTTCTGCAACTAAAGCCTCACTCGGGCTGCTGGGATTTGAGTTGGCCCCAGGTTCTGCTTTTGTGCAAACCGCCCGCACAGGTGTGGAAGCCGCAGAGGAGTAGGGTAACGTCAGGGAAGCTGCGCGCAAGTACACGCTTGCATTTCACATTCCTGCTCTTCGTTTTGCTCAGGTGAATACACACGGCCCATCCATTGATCTCCTAAGATCCATAAGGCATCTGGGGTTGAGCCAATTCCTATACTAGTAACATGCCCGGACAAAATTTTAGGGACGGCATGTTGATGCTGTCTATAAAATATCTGCTTTGTTATTGTTACCAATGAGAAGGCAGTATAGCAGATTTTTTTTTTTTTTGGACAGGATCATCATTTCAGCATATTATTTACCTTTTTTTTGTTCATAGAAAGAGCTTACTATTTCACACGCTTCTGAAAGGTAACAGCACAAACTGTGCCCCTGCCAACAAAATACCAGAAATACCAAAGACTTTGAATGCCCTCTGTACCTTCACCAAAAGCACAGCAGACAAGTGGAAAGACAGAAATGTGCTTAATTCACAGTCAAAGGCAAAGTAGGAATAATGCTTGTTTTTTTTTTTTTTTTCTTTTTTCCTCCAGCTCCTCAGAAAGAGGAGTTTGATATTCAGGTGGTAAAACATCCCCCTTTTTTTTTTTTTTTTTGACAGCTTTGAAGTAGTCCTTCTCTCTCAGTGGACTAGTTCCTAAAAAGGTGTAATTTATCCTGTCTGAAAGGCTTTAAAGGAGCAAATATTTGTAGAAGAAGGTTGCTCATAGGCCAGAAAGCCGTGGTCGGTTCATGTCCTGCCTTAGCTGCGAGCTCATTACCAAGGAAAGGGAAAGTGGCCAGTAGAGTGATTAAGGGCTCTGAAGAGCCACCTTACTCTCTGAGCTGTATCACATCTCCTGGGGCCACGGGCTACCAAGTCAGTGCTTCACTCAGTTAGTTACAGAAGCGTAATGTGCTGCCTGTATTTCACTTTTTTTTTTTTTTCCTTTTTCTCCTCTTTTAGGTGCCCTTATTTGAAATCCGTGTATCTATATGTATCTTTCTACCTCTATGATGTGCTGCTGTCTCGGTCTACCTCCCCTTAGCAGACTGGAAAAAGGGATTTGTCCACCCAACTGCAGATAACCAGGGCAGGCACTTAAGTCCTTTTTGTGCCTCTCCCAAGGCTCATGGATGCTACAGGGAGTGTTTTCAAAGACTGCACCAGCCGGGTCAACAGTACATCCCTGGTGATCCCTGTGTTTTGTGCTGAAACACAAGGGGTATCGCAGGAAGACACACGAAACGGGGTGTGTTGTGGAGAAGCAGGATAATTATACCTGCAGTGTGACCCATTTTTGCTGTTATTAGAGAACGGCATTATAGGCTAATGTTGAATAATCTGTCATTAACGTCCCTAATTGTACGCCTCTGTAATTGGGTACCGTGGGGGGAGGTGGGAAATTCGCCACCTTTTTGTGTTTCGAAGGTGAGCTTAAAGAGCGAGAAGTCATAAGTAGGGTAAATTAAAATGCTGCATCCAAGTTTGAGGGGGAAAAAAAGCCAGGTGTATTTATACTTTTTCCAGCGAGTGCTTTACCTGGGGAATCCATGGGGCAGCTTTTTGGCTCCCTTGCTGGGAGCCTCACAGGAGTGAGGTCACCGGAGCTGCAATCCGGGTTCAAAAGCGTTGCTCCACGCTGGAGCAGAGCCTCCCTGCAGCCTGCGTCACGGCCCCGCTTCCCAATTGCCACATGAAAACAAAAGAGTCCCATAAAGAAACCAGCAACCCCATTCCTCCAGCTGCCTCCGCTTCGGTCAGGCCAGAGACCGCTTCGCAGCGCGCCGTGTGTTCTCCATGCGTCGTTTCCTAGAATAGGTTCGCTCAACCTGCAAGCTGAGTCGTCGGTGGAGAGTACCAAAACTTTCCTGAGGAAAAGATCAAAGCGTCTGCGATGCCCTGTGTGCAGCAGTAGCTACCTGGCTGTCAAAGCCAGTCTCTGGCCATTTATTTGTGTCCACTACATTAATTATGCTAAAGACACCGACAAGTTCCCAAAGCTAAAACCAATGACTTACATAGCTTTAATTAACTGAGCAAATCCTGAGCTGGTAGGGGAAGAAATGCACAAGTACAAGGAGTCTATAATATCCCTCTTGGTACAAAAGGTCAAATTTTACCATATAAAGAAAGAAGAAATGGCCGCAAAAGTTCAGAGAAGTACTGCAGGCATCACTGGGCTAGGACCTTACATAGCTACATTAAAAATGAGTCCCTACCCAGCGGGTTACAGTCTTGAACTCCAATCCTGGTAAGACTTATGCCTGTCTGCAGTCTTATTAACCTCAATAACATGATCCACATGCGTGCATTAAATAGGTATGCAGTAGAGCTAAAGGAACTTAATGCCAGGGGAGGCTGTCTCCGGAAAAGAATATTCAAGGCAAGGGCACCGTGTAAATCCTATGATGCTTGTTCCCTCCTAGCGCACCTGCTTCCTGAAGCGAGGGAGTAAAAACATGATCCTCTCTGTTGCGACCAGCTCAGAGTCGGATTTGCAAAGCTTCTAAAAAATGGTAGTGGGAGCAGGTTGGCAGCCCCAACCCCAACGCACTGTTGCTATAATGCCATTTTTCACATAGTACGAGAGGCACAGATTTTTGTCACATCACAAACACCTTTCTCCTACTCAGACTTCCTACTGAGAAGCAAAACCAAATAAGCTGCTATCCTCAATCACCCTGAGATGCTCAGAAGCGGTAAGTTTATTTCAGGCGAAGTCTTTGCACTCCACTACAAACATCTCTTCACAAAACCCTGACTGACCCTGCCCTTCCTCTGAAAGTCAAGCCCCTTTGAAATACATCAGAGCAACACCAAAAAGAAAAGACTTTGCCAAAAAAAAAAAAAAAAAAAAAAAAAAAACTAATTACTTTCAAGCATCTTGGCCACCTGGATTGTTTCCAGAACTTAGTACTTGCCTACATGAGCAGAACTGGTTCAGTATCGGCTAAATCTGCTAATGTAAATTAAGATCTGGGGAAAAAATAGCCTCAAATACCTGTGACTTTTTAATAAGCATTGAACATCAAAAACCAGCACAAACCCGGCAGGGATTGTGACCTAGAAACATTCTATTCTGAAGGGGGAAAAAAAAAAGTTACGGTGGGAGCCATTTAAAAAAAAGGGCAAAGCAGGAAGGTGTGTGGATGCGCGCAGGACAGTGCAGTGTGAATCAGCTCTCTTCCAGGGGATGAGTCAAGGCAAGAGGAGTTGGGAGAACAGCTGACTGGGTACTTTCCATATTTTCCATATCCATATTTTCCTTTGTTCAACATGTGTTGGGGAAAAAAAATTCTTCTTTTTAATGGTTTAAATGGTCTTTTAATTTGCTGAACCTTATCGGTATTTGCTGAACCTTAGCTCCTTCTGTAACTCCTGTCACTGTGTGGAACCCTGGGAAGTTAGGGATACCTTCCAGTCGGGGAGGGCTCGGCAAACCTCCAGAGCCGTTTCCTAAAGGTAACTCCCCCCGAGGTGTGCGGGGCCAAGGCTTTGCTATGGGGAGACCACGTGGGGCTTTGCGTGACAGGTTGGTGCAGCAGGCCCAGGGACATGCACAAGGGCCACACTCTGCATCCTGCCCATGGAAGCTTTCTTGCAGACGCTGAATGATTTGTGCCTCTTCAACTGGTGGCACCTTTCCAGGAGAAATGCTGGGATGTTTGGAAATGAGGTTGCTTTATGGCATCTTTAAGACAGAATTTCACAAGTAGCTATCAATCAGGAGTGCTAATAATGGGTGTTATTTCCTCATAAATCAATGGCTACAATAACCTTGTGGGCTTGTAAGTGTTTGGTCATCAGACACTAGGTTACCAAGGGCTCAATATAATGGGATTTGACAAATGTAGTGTTCAAGAAACACAGGGTTTCCATGATTTATTAGAAAAGAAAATGTGATCAGATAGCTGGGAATCACTGCTGTTAGTGATACTGGAAGGGATCCCTGCCCACAAAACTGAAGATTTGTATAGGAAAGAGTGTCTTTGACCACAAGAGACATTTTTTTCCATATGCTTTTGTTTTCCCATCATGTGCTACTTGTCTCGCTCACTTACTGAGAATTAGGGAGGGTGATAAAGAGATGCCATCACTTTTATAAAATGTTGCTGGCAGAGATTTCAGCCGAGATGATAGAAAAAAGCCTCTGCTCGGTGTGACTTCCACCCTACCTGAGCCTTTTGCAGGTGCTGTGGCACCAGCGTGGGCAAGGCAGAAGGCAGCGCTCCCACGTTTCGTAAGCTGCTCAGGGTCTGACTCACCGTGTCACCGTGGCTAAACCATAAACGCCTGGTGTCTCAATTAACACGTGTAAAAACGAGTGACTAAACACTTCCTTGTTCCTACTTTGCCCCAAAATCGTGATGTTTAATGGCTATGAAATGCTCTGACCTCCCAAGATGCCATTTCACTTAGATACCAAATGTCCAGGTGTGACTCTTGCATGTGAAGAGCCACAATAACATGTACCAAAAAAAAAAAAAATGTCCCTTGCAGCCGGGCACAGGGTGTGTTGTAGGACTAGCAGAATAATTACAGCAGCCACAGTTGGCACTTATTAGAGAATTAAAGAAGCTGTTACCAGGTCATTAATAATCTGTGACTACCTGCCTTAATAGGTTCCTCAGACACCAGGCATGAGCGTGAGGGGGTGGAGGAAACGGTCACACCTTCCTGCAAGTCACTGGAGAGGGCTCATACGCTCATTTTTCATCACATTGTAATCTGCTTGTTTACTTCCTGCCCGGGGCCTCTTCTCTTCTCTTCTCTTCCATGCGCTTGGTTTTTCCGCGCCGGCTCGCGGGGCTCTCCGCAGGGGAAGCTGGTGGCCCATGTGCAGCACAGAGCAGCGGGGAGGAAGGTCCCGGGTGTCCCGGTCTGGCTGCAGTCCCCGTGGGGGCCACCTCCTCTGCTCTGGAGGCTGCTCTGAGCACGTGCCGAGTGCGTCCTCCTGCTTTTGAAGGCTTTAACGTCAGCCGGGCATCTCTGTCTGCAATTTGTTCCGCCGTGTCTTGCTCCTTGCCGTCGGAGCTACGGCAGATGGCTGAGGGAGGAGGGAAAAGCAACTTGTTTCCCTGCTTCTTCAAACACACACGCACTCCCTAGAGCAGACAGATGCCTTGAAGTCAGATCGAGGGCACCGATTCACCTTCTGAGTCCAGCTGTAGCATATACAGCGTTGGCTGGCTCTGGTCTAATGCTTTCTGACACTGTCAGACCCCCTTCAGTGAACTACTGCCTTGTAACCAACCTGACAGCAAGTATTGTTCTACAGATCTGAACACCGCGCGTGTGATCTTCAAAACGACATCTTCCAAGGGCAGGCATCAGCTGTGCTCAGCGCCCGCTCCAAAAAAAACTGTTCAGACAGCAGCAGAGGCCTCCTGCTGCTATAAATAAATAAATAAACAAACACACACGCGCCTTTGCCGTGCTGCTGCCACAGCGTTTTACCCTTTCGATCTCTATTTTGCAATATTTGTTTTTCTCGAGGTCTCAAAATTTCGAGTATCCATTTCTCTGCACTCTTCCCTGTTTGGCATCCTTAGGAAAGTGTTTTTCCAATCTCCTTTCAATTTGTTCCTTTCTCTCCCTTTTGGATATAGACCCAAATTCCAGAAAATTAAATCTACGTAGAAGTTAATTAACTTCAGGAATTGTTTTCTCCTGTTTTATTTTATTTTTTTTTACTTTTTTTTTGGCTGTTTTTTTACTGTAGCCCCTCTAATTTTCTATTATTTTTAACACTTTCAGCCTAATGGGTTATGTTTACTTAGTCAATAAGCTGATAGTGCCCATGACGGGACCAGAAGTGTTTGGTTAGCAGCAGGGAGGGCAAAAAAAATCAGTAACTCCAAGCATTTGGCAGCTTTGTGGGCAGGAAATCATTTGTATTCTCTGGTTTAAATCAATGACCTTCTTTTCTTTTCTGTTTCAACAGGAAATTATAAACTCTGTGAACATTATTTGCATAGTGCCTTCTGCAATACACTTGTTTATGCTTGGGGAGAACACCATTAACCCTAGCGGTGCCTCTCTGAGCTCTGCCCTGGGGAAAGCAGGCACCGGAGCATGGAGCTTTCCAGCTGCACATGCGAGTACTATTAGAAGCAGAGGGAGAATAGTGCAAGCTGCTAGAAAAGCTCCTTCTCCACGTCTAAGGGCCCCTTGCAAAGGTGAAGGTTGTGGGTTTTTTTGATAATTGGCTTGTCTGCCGCAGGGTATGGGAAACTGCCATCTTCACGACTTGGCAGGAGGCTGTTTTCAGCACGGCAGAGGCACAAACGTGCCCCTTCCATGCCGCAGCTGCGGCTGCACCCCTGCACCTTGCTCGTTGCGTTGTCTGAGTGCGGTTTGGAAGCTCTGCACATTTGCTCAAACTCGGCTTAGAGCACAAAGTTAATTGTAGCTTCCACCTCTTCTCTTGTGCCCTTTTGCTAAATACACTTAGAAAGGAAAATTGCAACCTGCCTGGCCATCTTCCCACTCCTGTTGATTGGAACCTGCTCCAAGAAGGTCAAGTCCTGTGAAAAGGCAATGTTAAGCCTTGTACTTAACTAGTCTTCTAACTTTTTCTATTGCCCAGCATTGCATTAAGTGCATTTTGGCCATTTCTTAGCCTGTTTTTCCCCGCAGTCTGATCACAGTGCAGCCCCAGAGTTTGGGCCTCTTGCCTACGCCCAGGTCTGTATGTTGCAGCTTGCAGCACCAGCAAGGGGCATTGCAAAGCTGCTGGCCTGCACAGCCCTTCGCATACTTCCATCCTACACAGGAGAATGACTGGTGAATCAGTCTGAAAAACATGTTTATAACCCCAGAAGCCAGCACAGCCTCAGCAGTCTGCACTGAAAATAAGTGTCATAAAATTCAGGCATCTATATTTCTCTAGTTTGCTTTCACACATGACAAGTCCTTCCATGAGAGCTCTTGGCATCCCTCCCAAGGTCCCAAAGCCCCGTCGCAAAACAGGAGTCACTGGGCAATATTTCAAGTATATTTATTAGCTGTATCACAGCCCTCCCTCCCTGACATGACGGGAACATTACTTGTACTGACTGAAGTGGAAGCAATACATAGTCCTTGAACTCCTGCTTTGCCCCTATTAATTTGCCAGATGTAAGGATGCCCATTCTGACTCCACGCGCATTCCGCTCCTTCCCACTGCAAACTGTGTTTGCTGGAATGGCAGCGCCTTGCAGGGCTGCGAGGCGTTGGACGGCACCTTTCGCATCGCCAAAACTGGCTATCCCTGCTTGAAGGGCGACTGCAGCACGGCGAGGAGCCTCTCTTCCTCAGCACACAGCAAAGCAGAGTGCTGCAGCACAAGGTAAACAGGGCAGCTGCTCAGCAACCTTGTTGTGCTGAGTGGGTCGAGTGCAGACGTGTTCAGAGGGGCCTTTCCTTCCTTGCCATCTCACCTTCCTCCCTTACACGCACACCTCCTAAAACAGCACGATGGCACCTTTCTCTGTTGGACACCACGGAGCCAGACCCTTTTCAGACCACGGCACGAAACGTTTCAATCTGGAGAGCAGTGTAAATCGGATGCCTCACTCCAGAAACACGAACTGGTCCGCTTGTCTTTGGCCAAGGGCTGATCTCTGAGTGATTTATGACTGCATAAGAATAAAACTTAATCCGAAGCTGCGGAGTGATCGCAGCGCATGCACGGAACGCGATCACGGCACGCGGATTGGGGGAACATGCAGCGCCGCTCTTGTCACACGTGGGAAAGTTTAGCCCATAACCCAGGGCTTCTGAGGTGGCCAAAGGCGGGCAGGGTGACTAACTCATTTCACTGGTGTATGACAAGCCACCATCACAGTGGGAAAATGACTTTACCAGCTAACTTCTTCTAATGACTTATCACAGTTGTCTTGTAAGGCGATGTTTCTCCAGCATACAGAAAACTGGTAGGGAATAGAAAGCATTTATAAAGCTAAAAAATGTGCTTAATTTCAGAACAGAAATCTGTGGGTTATTGCTTTGGAGTCTTTTTTTTAAATATATATATATATAAGCCATCCTCTTCAAGGATTTTCCTCAGAAGTCAAACCATGAGTCTCATGTGGTGTCTTGTTTACAAAAAGGAAAATATAGTTTCTTGTGGGAAAAAGAAACCAGATTATACGTCAGAAAAAGGACTTTTAGTGCTGCAGTGTTCAAGTTGACTCACATGAAATTTTAACTCCAGAACTATATTGAATTTGGGGCAAAGACTTACCAACTGATTGTGCTCTTGCATTGCACTTAAGAACTTATTGTATTTGTACTGAATTGAATGGGACTTCTTGCAGAGATGGAAAGCAATACCTAGTCTCTTTTTTGATTTTTGTATAAGGTAATGCTTTTGCTGAATTTAGTAGAGTTATTCTTGATTTATGCCTCTATAAGCAAAAGGGAAAACAGATTAGGAATGTACCTCAAAATTATGGTATTCAGATGTGAATTTAATCTTGCTTATAAAAAAATATTTGGGCTAAAATGCATTACTGACTCCTCCTATTCCCTCTGTAAAACCAGCGTGAAATGGCCTGAAATAATTTCATTCCAACCTTTACAATATTAGCAGTGAGGACCCGCAGTCTCTCACCTGTATTTCTCTCATGTCACACTTTCTCAGTGTAAATGCGATCGCTTTACGTAAGGCGCAACCTGGTACGAGCAACAACAGGATTGGAGAGCGCACTGCGCCGAGGTACCATCAAGACAGCAGAATTGGCTAACGCAGAGCCGGGACTTATCAGATCTGCTCCTCTGCCCAAGGATGGCACAGCATGGGAGCAAATTCTTCTCTTTTCCTGCCCTCTGTTTTCTAACCCAACCTCAGGTGTCTTTTTAACTCTTCCGGCTGCTCTTTTCTACCAGGCCACTCTCCTGGGCCCAGGACAAGGAGCTGGGCTAGCAGTGATGCTACAGCCCAGCGCAGAAGTTCCCACAAGCACCGGATTTTCCCCTGGGGATGTTTTGTCTGGGCCTTTTCATGATGCAAAGGCCTTACTGGAAGAAAGAACTGGCCCTACAAGGTCTGGGTGCCTTGCTGAGAGACGAACACTAGCTGGCATACGCAGCATCGCAGACTAGTAGGGAAAGTAGGAGGAAAGCAAGCCCTCGTTTTCACCTTGGGCAACAAGCTGGGCTCTGCTGGCTGCATTTCCCCTCAGATCAGCTTATGGGCTATGATTCAGAATGCGCCATTTGTGCTTCATGGGACCGGGGGTTTAAGTGGGTCTACTGGTGTCAGCAACAACTTCCTCATTAAACAGTAATGGCAGCGTTTTAATTCGTCCCAGGGTCCTTGTGGGAAGAGAAGCTCTTGCTTGCAGAAAGTGCTAATAACCTACTAGCAGAAAGTGCTAATAAGCTAATAGGGAGCTCACTAGGCCCCTGTAACTACTGCTTACTCAAGGAAGGGCCTCTCTTCCTACCAGGATTTCAGGTAGCTTTTTGACAGGCTGTTCATGTTTCAGACCAAAGAGAAGTGGCTGAATTTTAGTACAAAGACGTGTGCTGTCTGCAACCCCTAGAGCTGCAGCCTTGTCGTTTTTTTTTTTCCCCATTTCTCACAGACTTGATGCTTAACGTGCTTCCTGATATACAATTTGAAGCTAAAAATGTCACCCTCTTTGGGGGAGGGGAATGGAAAAAATTCAAATGAGAGCAGCAACATTTCTGACTTTTAGCTGCTGGAGCCAGGCTCTTAAAGAAGAAATACATCATGAGCATTTTTGATAGTTTTGTCTCTGACATGAACTTCTTAAGCTGCAACTGGGCTTTTAAAGAAAGAAGCATGACTATGCACGGGGGTAATGTGGGAATGGGAAAGGGCTGCCTGTGTGCATTTGACTTTGCACTCTGACAAGCAGTATCTCCTTCTAATCTTTGTTTTTCTTCTCTAGTTAAAAAAAAAAACATAGAGTACCATATTATTCTCTTAAGTAACTGCCTATTTTCAGAGAACTTTTCTGCACTTCTCAGTCTGTGACGTAAGTTGAAGTTGCACAAAGAAGTCTTGAGCTTGTGTCATGGCCAAGAAGCAAGAGGTTTTTTTGGCAGTGGGCAGGGCTTTTCCGCAGATCCACCACACTTTGCCGGCCTCAGCATTGCTATAAATGAAGGATTTCAGGAAATGCAGCGTGTGCAGGTATCCTCCAGCCATCTCCCACCATCTGCACCTTCCGTGCAACAGGCAGAGAGCTGGCCACACGCACGGCAGCTACAAGGCACTGTGCTCTAGTGACTTTTAGCCTGGTCTGATTTAAAATATTTTTATGATGGGCTGAGGACTATAATTAAAACTATTCAAAACTCAGTCATGCAGTGGAAACAGACTTCTGAGGCATAACTTAGCATATTCAGCTTGAAGCTCAATGCCTGTAGCTTCATTTTTAGGGAGCTGGTGAAGCTGGGAACGTTATTTGCCCTGTCCAGCAACCTGGGGTAACAAGAGGCTTTTTGGTGCCATTCCTGTAAAACAGTTCAAAGTTGCTATCACTCGGCAGCCTGTTGGGAGACCTCTTACCCAGACTTCACCTAGAGGCAAAGGACTGGATAAATACTGTGGGAAATAAAGAATATTCAAACAATTCGTAAGGGTTCAGCAGCGCCACTTCTCCAAGAAAACACATCGTGCTCTCAGTCCTACTGTCTGCATTTTCCTTTTAATCAATTTACAGTAAAGCGTGAAATTAGCACGTGACATTTTGACACAGCAGTAATCCCAACAAGAACATTAGGGAATTGCCAGCATAATGACCTCCTGCAGCTCTGTCCGACCTCAAGGTGAGTTCATTCACAACATCGTCATGAAAATAATCACTCTTCTGCAGGAAACATGTATACCGTCTATCTGGACAACTGCAGCTGTATTTGTGGAAAGTAAATAACCATGTATTTCAGTCCTAGAACTAAATAGAGTTTTCATAATAGACATTTCTCCTGTACAACGCTTCCTGTGTTTGCAATAGAGAAAGCCTACAGTACTGCATGTGCTGTGGCTTCCTGTTTGCCAGTTCATCCACTTTTTATGAACTGCCTTACCTGAATGCAACACATTCATTCTTCTGGCGGCAGCTCGTGTTTGGCTATTTCTATACGTACAGCATTTTGGTGTACGTGTTGCAGCAGCAACACAAGAGCTAATGTTTTTAAGGTAAAATATCCAATGCTGAAGCCAAGTTTTCTTCTGTGAAGAATGGAATAATAAATAAAAACAGTGATTCTGCAGATTGGAAGATTTGTGCCTCATGGGTCTTCCCTGTTGAACAGAGAGCAGGCCCTCTGCAGCCTCTGCAGCCGGGAAGAGAGCAGGTAGACTTTGCATTACCCAGTCACCCACTCCCACAAAACCTGTAGTCGTCTTCAGCATCTTCAAGACACTGTGCCTCTCTCCCTCACATCTGCCTCACATCTGGTTCTAGCAGGCAAGGAACTCCCAAACCCACCTATAAGTATGGATGTGTACATGCTCACACACGGAGAACAGTCATTTCAATCCTGTTTCCGTAGGAAACCAAGCTTAAATCTGTGAGACAGGCAGTACGAAAGCAGGTAATTTTCAAGATATATAGTCTTAAAACATTCATTCAGTCCTTGCTAAAACAAGGAAGAGCCTTGCAAGCTGTTAACAGACCTGTGTACCATGACATCCCAACAGCAACCTTGGGAGCACTCCCAAAGCATAAGGTTTAATGTTACAATAATCACCATAAATGGTCTCAAGAGAACTGAGACTTTCATCCTCTGTTTTTTTTTCTGCCTTAATTAGTAGGAGACTATTCATTAAACCTCAATGCCATCTTTTGAAAACAAGGTTTTTATCTACTGTACTACTACAGGAGAAAACAATCTGCTCAACTATATTCCTGCCTGTAGGTTTTGTTTCTCCCGGTTTGCTGGCAGCTACTTAGAAAGAAAGTTATGTCAACTGCTAGTATTTTTTACAGTACATATTACATCACCTTTCCTGAGAAACTTGTCTGAGCAGATCCCTTTTTCTTGCTTTACCCTTTCATAACATCCTTCACATTCCTCTTCCAATATTTGTTGTTTGCCTTTGTGGGAACTTGGTTGCTGGCATTTTAAGGAAAGGTTACATAGCAAAAGGGTCACTGCTGGAACATTTTTTTTTTCCCCAACTCATGCTCTCAGAGAGAAAACTGCAGCACATGGCACCTCATGAGCAAGGTTTTCCTTTGCAAAAACCTACAGCATGCGTCATCAGTTGCAGCACAAGAAAAGTAGCATAATTCACACTGGCCATTTTACCTCCAGCAGTGAAGATGTAGAGAGGAGGAAGAAGAGGCAAAACGAAAAGAAAGACTGAAAATCTGTTTGGTAGAAGTAGAAAGCCAGACCCTATCAGAAAGGAGATTTTATTCTCCTTTCTGATACTTAGACACCTGTGTCCCTGAGCAAACAGCTCTATGTCTTTGCTTGCTTGTTTACAAACCCTAGACCTTATGAAGTGGCCATACAAGGCAACAGCCACGTCTTTCAAAGTGTCCTCTAGATAAAGTGTACCAGCGGACCTACACCAAGGAGGAAGGTGCTGGGAGTCTGCCCAGTCCGTGTCCCCAGACACCAAAGCAGGCAGTGCAAGAATGACATGTTACATGTGGGGACAAGATTTTGAGAAGAAGGGAGAGGAGCCTAAGAGAAAAGTAAAGGCAAACACTTGCCACCTTAGACATATAGGCTTTGAAAGGCTTAGTATACACAAGCATGCATGCACACACAAACACCAAGTATTAGCTGGTGTGGGAAATGGCTGCTTCTTAGAACAAATCAAAGAATCACAGAATGCCTAAGGTTGGAAGGGACCTCTAGAGGTCATCTAGTCCAACCCCCCTGCACATGCAGGGTCAC
>JAWLRI010001012.1:751709-770366 GCA_034781795.1 Crypturellus tataupa
ATGTGGCCTCACCAGGGCTGAGTAGAGGGGCAGGATCACCTCCCTCGACCTGCTGGAGACGCTCCTCTTAATGCACCTCAGGACCCCATTGGCATTCTTGGCCACGAGGGCACTCTGCTGCCTCATTGTCAATCTATCGCCCAACATGACGCGCAGGTCCTTCTCGGCAGAGCTGCTCTCCAGCAGGTCAGTCCCCAGCCTGTACTGGTATCTGTTCTTGTTTGCTTACATTGATTCCTCTGCAGTCTCTCACTCAAAAAGGACTGGAGACTAATGCAACCTCTTCCAGGAGAGCAGCTAGCCAGGCTGGTGATGGTGCTTCTCAGGATCACAGCTACATAGCTGCACGTGGAGATCTCTCTGAGAGCACAGCACACTTCCAAGCATGGTGGCTCACTCATGAGCTCCTTGAGTAGTTTCAGCCTTTCTATGCAAACAACAGAGAAGGAAAACAAATAGCCAGACTGGTGAGGAAAGCCCTGCTAAATGAATGCTGTTAGCAATGGCAAGCATATGTTCCTGGCCTGTTTGAAAGCCCACTGAGGTCAGACAAAATCTTTTCATTAACCACACTAGATTCTCTATTACATTCTATTTGCACGATCTGTTTAGCATTAAGCACTTCTTGAAAAACACACTGTTTTTACTCCCAGATCATTTTCCATTTCCCAGGACTTCAATTGGGAAAAATGCTGAACAATTTGTGTCATTTTTAACTCAAAATATAACCAAAGCATCCTGTATCCTGCAGTAGTGCTCTGTGGACTGCTCTTTGGTTTTTTTAAGGGATCTGTAAAAGCAACAAAGTGAGCTCTTCTAAATAGGCCTCAATTTAGCACCTTTACTTTTAAGATTTTAGGTAAATCTGCATCTCGACTTTTAAGGCAGGGAGGGGTCCATCAATCAAGAAAAGATTAAAAAAAAAGTGCAGTACAAGAGCCAACACATGTAAAAGGCAGCTGAATCCTTTTAGTATGAGGAGTCAGGGCAGCTAACTACAGCAATGGGTAGTAAAACAGCCAAGCACTAGGCACCCAGCTAAGAGCACGCTGTCTATGGTATATAAACAATGCTAAAAGAACAGGAAATTATTAAAGCAGAAGGCAATACTTCATTTATTATTCAGCCAGGATTGCTGCTTAGGAAGTCACTAGCACACACTCAGAATGAATACTAGAAGTGTTCAGCACAGGCACAGGCAGAAACTTGCCCATTATCCAAATGAGTATGACTAGTGCTAAATGTTTCTCTTACTAATCTTTCTCAGGGCCTGAACTTCACTTCCAGAAAGGCAAGATTATTTGGGAGGTTCTGCTTTTACACTTAATTGCAGAATCAGATATGTGGCGCTCTTAAAGGAGTTCTTTGGGTTTGGGTTTTTTTTTGAGCAGAAGACCCATCAACAAGCAGCAAAGCCCAAAACACCTGCTCTGAACTTGGCTTGCAAGCCTGCCAGTTGCATGTCAGATCAGGTGGGTTTTTTTCCCCCCTTTTTTGCAAGGTAGGAAAAAAAAAATAAGGAAAACTAGCTCAAAGTCTAATTCTGTTTGTGTTCCCACTAATCTCATTGGAGAATATTGCCACTAGCTTTTGCCAGCCCAGGAAAGGCCCCGGCATAGGTAGAACAGCACTCAGAGGGCAGATTAAGATCAGGAGGATGGGGACATGCCCAGGGGGAGAACCAGGAGCTGCAATACGGGAGCACTGGCACATTCAGCCTCCTCCCACATCCCAGTGTGCCCCTCCTCACACCTGCTTACAGGAGCTACATACGAGGCAGCACTTTCCTGCCCTTCATCACCTTCCTGAGGAGTCTCAGGTGAGCAGGCAGCTGCCTCGCGTCAGCCAGTTGGGAAATGCTTGGTTCGAGGTGTGTCAGCAGAAAGGGCTGAGCTAGGGCTGCTGTGCCCAAGCCAGGCGCCAAAAGCAAGCAGGTCCCCTCCATCCTGACCACCCATTTTCCTCCTGACAGGCTAAAGCCACAGGTCTTCCCACCTGCTGGTGCTACAGATTTCTTTTGGCAAGAGATGATGTCGTGCTTTAATTTCTAGAGCATCAAGAAGAGCCACTAGAAGGAAGTCAGACACACAGCTGAAGAACACTCAGCATCACCTGTAAGCCACGTCAAGCCATGGAAGTGAGGTCAAGATCAGGGGTACAACCACTGGAAGTGAGGTCAGGATCAGGGGTACAACCACACGGGGTTGGTAATGGGAGGAAGTCATGACACCTACACAGAAAATGCAGGTTGGGGACAGGAGGGAGAAAGGGAGCTTCAGATCAGGCTTTTCTCCCCACTCCTCTGTTTTTACCCCTTCACTCCTCTCTCTCTCCTTCAGCCTCCTCCAGCCCTTTTGCAAAAACCCAAATTGGTCTTGACTGTGTTATTGCTAGAGATCATTTGTCAAAGTTCTGTCTCCTCCCTCTCGGTATGAGCTCATCGTTCCCAGCAAGCCTTCCGGGGTGGTGAGTCAGTGGCACAAAGTACTGACAGAGTGGATGTGGTATTTATTTTCATCGGCTTTTTTTTTTTTAAAGCATGGCAGTATCCCACATCCATGAACACACAGGAAAGTGGTAATCAAACATTTCAGCTGGGAGCTCTGTGAATAATGTCTGAAAGACCTTCTGTTTCCAGTAAAAGCCTTGTAGTTTTTCTATTCTTTTTTTCATTACAAGGGACTGCTGGCTGTTTACTCAGCGACACACTGTGTTAAAAGTTGCAACATTCATCTTTAAACATTAATTATCAAGGCATGATTGCTTCAAAAATCCACTGCCTGAGGCCAGGGCCTAGGAACTGGAAAATGTAATTTCAGAAAGAGATGAGAACAAATGCTGAGCCTTTTAATTGCAGGTTAGTACAAATGACTAACAGTCAAGCAGAGATCATTCGGACGTATTTGTTGTTGTTCTTAATGTTGAATTGAAAACTCAGTAGTGATTTGCCCAGGGTTTGTTTTGACTTTCTTATCATTTTTTTCTTCTGGTAATAGCCAGAGAAACTAGAGGATTTTCAAAAAGTGGGGAAAAGTACTTTCCAAAAAAATCATTAAAGAATATTTACTGGCCTAAAGAGAGAAGAAGAAAGAGCTATATGAAATAATGCAGTCTTGCATTAGAGCCTTGCAACAGTTGTTGAAGTGACCGTCCTCATTCTGCCTTTACTTCAACGTTAGATGCTTGGAATTACGGCAGTCTCATCTCTGTCATTTCTACTAAAATCCCTCCAGTCTTGCCAACTCTGTAACAGCGGATCAGGCTTGTTTCATAACACGCGGCCAGATGAGATTAAACGTTGCTGTGACTCTGCACTGCTGTATCAACTGCCCCAGTCTGAAGCCAACAGACTAATTGCATCAGCAATGCATGTTGGCCACTTCACCTTCTTGGCCTTGCTGCTGGTGGGCTGGGTCAAACCTGTGCGAGCACCTTTGTGAGGTGCCAGAGCTGCTTCATTGGACAGGGAACTGCTTCAACCCCTCACTGTTGGCCACACCTGGGAGCCCACAGCTGGTGGGTAGCTCATGATCTGGGCCTGAGGTTGGGTGCTTGTGTGATCGTAGGGGCAATGTCTGTAATGGTCCTAAAGCTGCGGTTACACAATGAAACCTAGAGTCCAAAGAGACATCAGATGGTGACATCCCCTCTAATGCTGATGTTCACCAGGAACCTCCAGTTCTGCTACTGGGTGTGCTCAGAAGCACTTCTGACCTCACAGGACTAAGCAGCTTCGTGCCTGCCTTCCTGGGATTGAGAAATGGCATGTCACATCATTACACCTAGTGCATCAGGCCCATCTGGTATCAGAAACATTCTTAACCCATTGTGCTTCGCCCAGAGAGAACAAGGCAAGAAGATGCTGGCGGTGATTGATAGCACTTGGGTCCCATCTCCTCTCCCCACTTGTTTTTTATCTAACAGTTCTGTACCGAGAGTTTGACCTAAGATCTGGTTTCAACATCCTCTCTCCACCTTCCCCTGCTGATTCAGTCTTTGTGTTTCTGCTAAATGGAGAATAACCAATCTTTTTTTACCTCATGCGGGCTGTAATATCAACCCTCACCCAGAGGCCACTGTTTGCAGAATGGCTCCTGTGCACGCTGCCAGGAGCTCACACCTTACTGAGCAGGCTGGCAGCAGCCATGCACCACAGCACCCGGCTCAGGTCTCCTGGGACCCTGCAGCCAACAGTTGTTGTTTTCTGTGGATGGGCTTGGTGTTCCAAAAAGGATTTTTGAACTAAAAAAGTTCAAAGTATGCCTAATAATTACAGGTGTATGCTACAGCCCAGCAGAGCAGTGATAAGCCAAAAACATTACAATATCAGGGCAGTAGCAGGTCAAAAGCATTACAATGCCAGAAATATTTGTTGTGTACTCTAGGGGAAAAAAATCCTGGGGGTGGCCTGTATAATGCTCCAGACTAACCCGGAGTCGTGTTTCAGGACAGCCACCTCTGCTGAGCTCGCCACACTATGGCGAAGCACCAAGCTGTGCTCGAAGCAGAGCTGTACAGCAGCCCTCCGCTGCTGCTGACAAATGAGTAACAAGGACATTTGTTTTCTCAGCATTCCTCTTGTGCTTTCGAATAACCTAAGTAAGTGCTGGCCACACTGCTTGGAAAAAAATTAAGGCGGTGTCTGGGAGTTCAGTACCATCAGCGTGTGCAGGGGAAGGCCGAGGGCTTGCACAGTCCCCATATTCCCCACTCTTGACTGCTGCTCAGTCACCAGTTTAAGTTCTGTTATAGCGGAGGATCAACTGGGAGACTTGGAGGAGTCTCCCGAGCTTCTGGCTCCCTGAACGTTACTGCTGCTCTAGGGAAGCCCAGCTGCCACTCCGTTTTCCTGACCACCTATAAGACGATCGGTAAGGACAAAAAATATTAATTAAATTTTAATTAATAAAGTGAATACTATAGAGTTAATTAGCTATTTGCAGGGAGTGTACAGGATTTGGAGGGCTTACCTTCTGGTGCTTTTGCACAAAATGTTGCCTCTTCCTCTAAGCTCTAATTAGCTGAATATTTTTTTAATAGCCTGTCTCCAAATGACTGCTCAGTAGCTCCCATTTTGTTCCTCATCAGTGGTTCTCCAGCACAGCTGCTCCAGAAGGGAAGCCGCCCTGCAGTTTGCCTTGCAGGGAGCAGGTGACAAGGAATCTATCATAAGTGGTGTAAATAAAAAGCAGAACCAAAAAAAAAAAAAAAAAAAAAGAAAGAAAAATGAGAGGCCCAGCCCGGCCCCTGACATTGCCTAGCACAGTGACTATTTAAAAACCAAAGGACCCAAGGACAGAAATGAGAAGGAGCACAAGCAACATGTCCAGCTGCACATTTTGCCTTTCTGCACACAGATAAGTGCTCACAGTGAGCATTATCAACCTGAGACGAGCACATGGGAGAAAACAGACCGTGGGCGCACAGTCATCTGCACAGTTCTGAACAACTTCCCAGCTCCTTGCATTATTCTCAACCTGCACGTTTCCTCTTTACTGGTAAAACTACAAAATCCAGATAATTAAGTCAATTTAAGTTTTTTAGCCACCCGGTGCACACCCGTAAAGAACACGGTTCTTTTTAGCATGTTGTTAAAACTAAAGGCACACAGTAAACATGCTCTGTCCAGCTAGGAGTTTGTTTCAGCCTTCATGTTTTCAAATCTCTACCACTGTATGCAACTCAATTGTGACAAAGAAAAGAGCTTTGGAAGTCTGGGGGCTATCTGGGACTTTTTTTATAATTTTTATTTTTCCAGAAGTGATCACCATTATTAGTGGGGAGCTGCTGCTTGACCTCCAATACCTGCTGCTGCCTGTTGGGGCTCACCGCCAGGCCGCAGCCGTGGCAGCAGCTGGAGCTGGATTTGGCTCCTGCTGAGGTGAGATGGGGTGGATAAAACAGGAGAGAAAAGATATTTTTTTTTGTGGCCAAGAGCATGGGGAGAGGCGAGCAGACTGGTCAGCAACGGAGAAGGATATCTCAGAAACCCAGCATGGATCCCCATCGTTTCAGAAACTGACCTACTATTCCCTACATTAAGAAGGCATTAAGAAAGCATCTCAAGAAAAAAAAGAAAACATTAAAGCTAGAGCCTAATTTACAGTAAAGCCTGGCTCCTTTCTGGCTGCTCCAAGACACTTGCAAGTTTTACCTACTGCCCTTTGCAGTTGGCCCCGTTGCTCAGGGGACACCAGTTCTGGGTCCAAAACTGTGGTTTTGGCCTGTGGTTCACGCCTGCAAACGGAGATGAAGCGCTGCCTCCCCTTGTACTAACTCCAGACACGAATGCTGCTTGAACCCGTTTGTTGTAGTTGCCGTCTTCCTTTCTCAGAGCGTGTGACAGTTCCGCTCAGGAGCACTAATGAACGCACCGTGGGCCCAGGGGACTCGACTGCAGCTGGCGAGCACAGTTGGCAAGGTTGGTCTGAGAGCAAAGTTTTGGTCTGAGATGCAGAAGGGGGTTTAGGCCACAGGGCCGAAGAGGCTCAGGCTGTCACTGATGCCTGCTGGGCTCACCTGCCAGGGTCCTCCATGGGGTGGAAGCAAAGAGGAAAATGGCCTTCATATCACCCCCTTCCCCCTTTCAAATCCACATTTATGCAGCAAAAAGGCAAGCTCACCCTGCAAAGGTGGGCATTACTGCTAACCCATGTGCCCGGTGGCACCGCTTCCTCGACGAGCAGCTCTGCAAAAGGGCCTAATGCAGCGGAACACAGAGCAGAAGAGCTTGGGGGGACACTCATGGAAAGAAGCATGTGGGGGGATCAGTGGAGCTTGTCCGGGCTTCACACGATAGTAACTTCAGTCAGCACCCGCCTGTGGAGAGGGGTCTGCCTGCTCCTGCTGTCAGATTAGGTTTAGCAGCCCCGGATGAGTGCAGACGTCTTGCGGTGCTACCGTTGGTGTCAGCGGCAGTCATGCTCTCAGAGGGAATTGTTCTCTTTGAAATCCCAGCCACAAGCTGTTGAGTGTGGGTTACACCACAGACATCCCCGAGAGCAAGCCCAAGGTTAGAGAGGCCATCTCAGCCCCAAAGAATCTCAAATTACATATTCGGCGAGCAGCAACTGCGGCCCAACCTACGCGCTGGAGCGGCAGGACGGGAGCCGGCAGCCGCCTCCTAGGCCGCAAACAGGATGTGGAGAACGCAACGTCCGCGACGCCGGGCGTCAGAACAGCTTCGGCTACAACCTTCAGGGACACTGAGAAGATGTCTCCAAGGGCTGGTTTAAAGGGCACGGTTAGGAGCAGCAGACCAGGAAAGGCGGTGAGGTTGGAGAGAGATGTCTCCATTGGTAGAAAGCTCAAGAGGCCAAAAGGAGCAAGCAGATCAGGGAAGAGGCAGAAAGGAGGTAATGGGGAAACCCTACAGTGTGGGGTGCAGCGCTGGCCCCTTCCTCACTGCAGAGCATTTCATCTGCACCAAAACAAGGTTAAGCCCAAGACGTGTTGGTGCTTCTGGATCTGGGAAGTCTGAATCTGTCGCCTGCTTGCAACAGCTGCCAATGTGCAGCACCGAAAGCCTAGGGCCTCAGCTGATGGGCATCTTTTTTTTTTAGGGATTATTCTAACATAGGATGCTGGCAATAAAGGCATATTCCCGGGATTAAGGGGCCACTCAAAGTGCACTAGTAATGCAATGTAGTCCACAATGGGAACTTAAATGATGCATTTACAAAAGCTGCTGCTACATATTGCAAATGATATTTCACTTCAGACTCTGGGACATAGCAGTGAGGAGGAGTCAGGATTAGGGTTCCGTGGGGCAGCAATACACCAGTGTATTTATTTCAGCAACCAGAGGAAACCTGAGGCACTTGAAATATTTCTTTAGCTTTCCTTACATTTATTTTTAACCTGTCAAACATGCCTTAATGATAAATACCAAATGCATGGTGATTAAAGCAGCGCTGTGCCTTTGATATTGCTGTTTTCTGATTATGTAACACTGTTTGAAATGGTGACCGATCTAGGATGTCAGTTTTTATAGAATGTTCCATCTACATTTCTCCCACTGACTTTAGTCACTGAGCAGCTGGCCCAAATATATATATAATTACCATTTTTCTGTGCAATAACCTCACTGGATATCTTTTAATACAGGTTTCTTGAAAGAGAAATGCAGTTTTCTGCACAAGTTTTCTGCAACTGTACAATTAACATCAGAGTAACTGAAAAGAGCAGCAGTTCACTCAAGTCCCAGTGTTTAATTCCTGCTGCTGTTAGGGCTTAGTTCCTATAGTGCAACAGGAAAGACATGGACAACTGCTATCTGAAATACGTCCCAGCAGCATCTGGAATTATGAGCCCTGCAGAATGTGAAAAATAGATGTTCTTCTTTCTAGCACTGACACTTGATACTGTTGTATGCTTTAAGGCAAAGTATTCTTTTTGGCTACTACACTGAGGAAACAGAAAATCTCTCTGTCTACATATACACATCTTATAATATCCTTTCCGTATGGATTTTAAAAGAAGCCTTAGCATGTAAGCAGCTGTTTGCTGTATTTTGACCCAAAAGCAAGGCATTTGCATTAGTATTCCCACTAGAATGTTTGTCCTTTCGTGCCCGTGCATTAAGGCCCTGCTTAAAATCTGTCCATGTCCCTAATCTCTCTGGGGAGCTTTCCCTGAATATTCAATGCTAGTTCACAGCCTGTAACAAAAGAGGGAGGAAAAAAAGAGACAGAAAACAGTGTTTATGCATAAGGTTCAACAGCTTTTTCACGTAAGAAAACACACGCACACACAAAAGCACCTCAGCTAAAGAGTCTGGCATTTCCACAGCAAAGATCTGACAAAGTGTGCAGTTTATCAAGTTAACTAATTTATAAAAAGGGCATAAGGCATCTGAGCTCCAGATGCACTCATTCAGGCAGCCAGAGCCATAAATAAAATAAGAAAGAATGCTCTGGCTCTAACATGGTTTTACAGAGATGTGTCAGAGGCCTGGCAGATCGGTTTTGCTGTCTAAGCTTTTACCTGTGTAACAAACTAAATGTATAAAGCTGATTATTGGTTCCCCCACTGCAGAACCTCTGTATTTGCTCCCATATGCTCCTGTGAAGATACTGCTAATTCAAACAATGAGCAAAATCCCAACCCCCAAGGGAAGCTGATGGCAAAACTCCCACTGGCTCCAGCAGGCTCTGGATTTTGCTCAACGTAAATTCGATTGGCTGAACTTGAGTAACAGCATAAGAAAGACTGTAATCAAATTTGTATCCTTGCATCTACAGATGTGCCATCCTACCGCTGTCCGTGTTCTTGCCGTTGCCCTGTGCTTCTCAGGGGTGGGCAGAGCTTCTGACCACGGAGCAGCTGCTGCTGAATCTGGCTCTCTGCAGCGTCGGCCCACGGTGACAAGTAGCTTTCCTCTGTGGAGGGCAAGAAATCCTCTTGTGAATTAGGGCTCAGTATGAAAACGTTTTGTCATACCGTAACTTTTGTCATGCTAAATCTATGTGATGCTCGAACAAAGTTCCTACACACTAGAAACCCTGGATCTTGTATTTGGAACAGAGAAAATCTGTCACTAGAATCTTGAATCTTCTTACTTTCAATAAAAACTTTCCAGTTGCCTCCAGTTTCCATTTTTTGCCTCACACAGAGACTTCATCATCACCATCCAATTTAGCTTTCCTAAACATGAGTATTATTTTAAAGCTGGTCTGATCTTTGTGCAGATGGCAAGGAAATTTTACAGCCTGCTCCAGCCCTGATGTATATATACACTTAATGCTCACTGTTACTAATGGGATATACACACACGCATACATCTATAAACATGCATGCATACAGAGGCATGCTAAGAAAAGAAAGCATTTCTCACACTTCCTCATAAGGTAACAGGATAAACTACTGAAAGGATAGGATTCTTCCTGTACTGGGGAAGACAGATTCCTACACTTGCCACATAATCGATGTTACATCCCCAAATCTGTGTATTTGATTTTAGAAAAGTTGTGCATTGTGTACCACTGCTTCCTCAGTATTTCTGGCAAGTCAATTCCTCCATGTTGCCCTTAATCCTTACCAAAACACATGTGCTCACCTTTATCACTTACTTTTTACCACTTAGTATTTTAATGCTTTTGTATGGCTTTTATTCTGTAGCATTGATCTTACAACATAAACACTTTGGTGGCCACATCCTGCTTGACTGCTGTGGGTGCTGCCCTCGGCTCCAGCCTGTTCTTTGCAGGCCCCAGCTCTTCCTGCCCAAAATGCAAGCAGCAATATAAAAACAAGCTTGATTTGCTCCACGGCATAACACAGAATACAATTTTCCTCACAAAACCAAACTTAAAGTAGAAGTTCCCCACTTTAAGGAAAGGGAGGACTAGTTACTCAGAATAAATTGAGAGCACACTTGCAGAAAGTTTGTTTCATCAGTGGCAGTGATCAGCCATTTGCTTTACCCCTCTTTCACTGGGTCATCCTAACTTTTTTCTCCATGTAATGGTTATTTAACTCAGTGGCTGGGAGGCAGCTGCCTCATCCACCATGGAAGTACCAGATGCAGTAGCTGTTGGGGGTTCAGGATCGGGATGAAGCCATGAACTCTGCTTTGAGGAATGTGCTGGGCTGTAACTCTGAAGAGCACGTTTATAAGCAAACCCGTGCTTTTATAAGCAGCAAATAAAGATGCAGTTCCCTGCAGCACTTGACCAGCTTTATGAATCATGAGCCCTGCAGTGCTTTGCCGTGAGACTTTTGCTTCAGAAATAAAACTGTTTGTTCACCAGCAGAGCACCCCGCTCCTGCCGTCGCTCCTCACAGCTGCTGCTTAGGCTCAAACCAGAACGAAACAGCTCTAGAGTGACACGTGCATTTAATGTTCCCCCAGTTCCTGCCAGATTCGGCATACAGGCATCACGGTGAGTTTCTGACATCTGCTCAATTAAGCAACCTTTCCCTTGCAATGTTGGCTTACTTTGCTGCAGAAGCAGGCAGCTAAGTAAAACACGACCAGTTACAATCAGTTATGTGATTTTTTTTTTTTGAGGTTTCCCAGATATCCCTTATTTCAAAGCAGGAAAAATGTAAACAATGGCCAGCTCTGTACCAAGCCACAGGTCAAGAGATTTCCATGGTACAAGGTTAAAATTGGCCTCCAGCTAGCTGCACAGACGTATCCCACAGGTATAAAACAGGAAACTTATAAAGTATAAAAATAGTTACAACTATGTGACTTATTCTTGTAAAAGGATTTTTATCATGTACATGAAGACTAGTTCTCTTCCTTTGAAATGTTATTTCTGGTTGACATTCTTCCGCTGTGGCACAACAAGTCTGTGTTTTTTCTCTTGCGCCGGGGCTGTGGGTTGAGTTTTGTTTTTGTTTTGGTATTTTGTCCTTTTTTCTTTCACAAATCAAGCTGTCAGCAGCGCGGGAAGTAAATCTGTAACTGGGACACGTAAGAACTCTGTTCGGAGACTGCATTGCTGCCCCCACTAAAGTCACCCTTGGAAACAAGAGCCTTTGAGAATATCTTAGCCCGTAGTGAAAGGCTCTTTGCTACAGTTTATTTAGCTGGAAATAAATTTTTAAAAAATCAAGGGAAAAAAATTGATTAGAGATGGTAAAAGTATGTGGTCTCTGCTGCTGTTCTTGCTATTGCAGGCTATAACCCCTAAAATCACTGTATTTGAATATCCACTTTGATGGGGGCTACATTTTTGGCCCGGGAGAGAAATTGGGATTTCTGGAGCGATATGAAAGCTGAGCAATAATAGATACTCCTCTATTACTACCACAACCACACTCAGAGAGTCCAGCCCAAACCAGAGACCGGAGCTGAGCACAGCTCATTGCTCCACAAACGGCTTTAGTCTGCTCCGAGCTTCTTCCTCTGCTCCCAACTGCCTGCCCCACATCCCAGCTGGCCACTTCTTGGCAACTCTTAATCACGTATTGCCTGAGAAACGCAACACTTCCCCCTCTGCCCTATGGAAAAGACATAAAAGCTCTCGGTCATGCAGAAAAGCGCACAAAACGAGCGGCAATTAACTCGCCTGACTACAGAGGCTAAAAAACTTGGGCCCTTGCACAGGGGACGGCAGTCAGCTGAGCCAGGAGAGGAGGACAGTAGCAGAGCAAGTATTGCCTCGGAGCAAACCCTGCCAGGGTGCTTATTTGAGAATGAATAGACATGTTGGATAACTGGAGTTAACTAGTGAACAAATAGCTCACCTGGGAGCACACCCGGGCACGCTATATGCAGCCCTCCACCTCCTGCTATAGCGGGCTGCAGCATGGGGAACTCATTGACCCTTTCTCGCTTGTTCTGGCTTTCAGTACCCTGTCTTTCTGCAGGGAAGAAAAGAAACAAGAACAGAAAAGAAACTCGCATGAAAAAGGAAGCTAAAGGGGGCCTACGCATTTCAGCATGAGAAATTTGCATATGGTGAGGTCATGTGCCTTACAAAATAAAAAAGAGCAACCAAATTAAAAGGGTGCTTTTTTTTTTCCTGTGTATTAACCAACGTGACTATTAACCCCTTATTCATATCTCAGTCGGGACAAGCAAGCTGCGGGGCATTACATGGCCCCATAGTTTCTGAGGTTTTAACACACTGCAGGCTCCTAACATTAGGATTTAGCCTGATATTCTTTCATATAGAAGGCAGCCTGCCACAGTCTAGGTACCAACTATTTAAAATACCACAGGTGAAGAATGATTGTGACTGCCATGTTTTTCAAGAAAGCAGGGAAACAGAGCTGGATTTAGGGTGTTTTTCAAAAATTCATTCCAAAAATGACAAGTAAAATGCATTGCGATGATCATCAGCATGAAAGCAAATACATCTGATCTGGAAACACAGGTGAAACAATGAGTAAAAGTTCCCTTTTTTACATGAACTGCTTTATACTGATCATAAAGGATTTTCCAAGGATTAAAGATTCACTTGCCAGCTGCTGTGTCCTTTAACAACCCTCTTAGCATCCATGCTGAGAGAAGCAGCACGCTCCAACTTAGCAAACCAGGCCGTGCCTCTGTCCAGGTTTCCCTGCAGCTCTAGGGGCCCAAAAGAAGCACTAAAGGCAGTGGTTCTGCTGCCCTCTTTAGGGAAATACTCTACTAAAAAGCTTTTCTCCAGACCTAGCTTTTGTGGTGTGGATAAGATTTTCACTTAGCAGCATCTTGAAGCTCAAAACAGCTGTGGAACACACCAAGCAGGTTGTAACATCAGGCCCTCCAGCCCATGTGCCGTCCACCTGCCTCTCTGCCCATGCTCGGAGCAATTCCAGGCAAGTTTCTTGCTGCTCTTGCACTTGTCCTCTACAATCCTCCCCTGCTGGAGCCCAGCAAGTAGGGAACAACAGCACTAAGCATGGAGCTTTGACAGGACATGGCATTTTTACTGGATTACTTTTCTGGCACAGCACTTAAAAGTACCAAATGATTTGACACCTGTAATTTTACACTTGGAATATCACAAGGTATTCATACTGCTTTTGTAATGTGAGATAAAAGCAAATGCTACATATGTTCTTATTCCATGGCTGCTGCCTGGCAGCTATTTGTCTAAGGGGGAAAAAAAGCACTGCTACATTAGAAAATATGTGGAAAACTAAAAACTATGGAAAAGAAATTATTAAATATCTAACCTATTCCCCTGCTAGCACTAGACCGCTCTCTGCAGCATGTTTTGGAGTTTTTTGTCCAGTCTGGTTTTACAAGTTTCACATTACTTTCATTTGTCTCTTAAATACAGCGCTGAGTCCGGTGTGGTTTGCTGCTGCTTATTTTCCTTGTCTTTCAACTAGAAGACTCAATACTAGACCGGCTGTTCACACAGCATCTGTTCCGAAGGCACTGAAAAAGAAAAAAAAAAAAAAACCTGGCCTCTTTCCATTGGCTTCCACAGGCTTTGGATCAGGCTCATGAGACGACAGGGAATGCACTTCACGTAAGACTAAGCAGGTTGGAGCCAGCACGGTACAAGGCGGATGAGCTGCGCACAGGCAGGCGGGCGCCCGAGGCGAGCGGCTCACGCACCTTCACTCGTGCTCACTGCTGAGGGGCTGCACCACCAGGGACATCTCTGAGCGGGAACCTGCCCGTCAGCCTCTCACACCTGGGCTTTGCCTGAGCTCGAGCTGAGGAAATGTGTTTTCTGTAAGTGCAAAGCCGGTAAGGAAATGTTTTGCACTCTCCAGTTCAGATTTAGGTCTTTAGAGAGACTCCTAAGGACAAACACAAAGGGTTTTCTCTTTCCTCCTTCAGGAAAGGACAGCCTCCCCTGTACTGAACATGAAAAGGGATGTCTAGGGTTTAAAGTATATGTAAAAAAACACACACTTAGACCTCCACTTTCTGACACCAAAGCAGATGGACAGCCCAAACTGCTAACTGAGCATATTTAACCACCTGCCGACACTTCACTTCAGCATGCACCCACCGAGCACAACTGCTGAAAGCCACAGCGCGTTTTGCCACAAATTATTTTATCTGGAAACCCTGACTCTGAGCGATGCCCTCCAACGCCGATGACGGTGTGCAGTGACGCTTCCTCCCCTGCCTGAGCTTGCGGCAAACAGTGTGAGAGCCTGGGAAGCGCTCTTTGCTGTGAGGATGACAGAGCCCTGGCACAGGCTGCCCAAAGAGGCTGTGGAGTCTCCTTCTCTGGAGATCTCCCAAACCTGCCTGAATGCCACCCTGTGGCACGTGCTCTGGGTGTCCCTGCTGGAGCAGGGGGGTTGGATTAGATAATCTCTAGAGGTCACTTCCAACCTCAACCATTCTGTGATTTTGTGAATTCTCAAATGATACTGAAGAAATAATCAGCATTTGATCATGTTTTTCTTGAGCATCATTTTCTGCTCTGGCTCAGATCTGTTATGGAGCTGGAAAAAAATAAATGTTGTCTTTTTTTTTTCTTTTAAGTTTTGCAGAGGGTTGGAGAGAAGATATCATGTCCTTGACGCTCTCTGAGACGAAAATCAGAAGCCCCTCAAATTTCTGTGTAATTTGGAAGTAGAGATTCCACAAGATATGGGAGCTGTATTCAGCCTTAAGTCTAACTTAGAAACCAGTAACAGTTTCAAGTTGGGAAGAGACAGGATTCAAAGCTTCTCTTGAGGATATCTTATTATCAGAATACGTAGGTTTAAAAAGCAGGGCAGTTTCTGAGCATCACAGTAGCATTTTTTTCTTGGCATCCACTATAGGAATAGCTGAGCAAAGAAAAAAAAAAAAAAGAAAAACCCAACTGGTTTTAAACCATAGAAATATATTAAAGATACTTCCTACATAATTGCCTGCAAGACCATGATATAGAAAATCCACAATAACTCTAAAAATATATAGAATTCTTCTGTGGAGGTATGGAGAGAATTGGGAACCTCCCTAAATTTCCCCCAAAGGAAGGACAAAGCTGTAAAGGACACGGCAGAGAGAGGCAATGCAGGGCCCCTCTTCTGCAAGAGAAAGAAGGGAGTTGAACTGCTGCAGCAGTCAAGCTGAGGTAGCAAGTCACTGCTGCCCCAGTGAGAGGACAAGTCTCTCTCTCTCTGCAAACTTTCCCCACTTGCAGCAACCCAGGTGCTCCTCAGATTATTTACCTTTAGCATTTAGCATTTTGAGAGCTTATTTATCTTGCTATTCCAGTAGAAAACAATCTGCCTTTCGGCTATTTTTTATCCAGACTAGTTGGTTAAATGGAGGGCTAATGGAGGGATGTAACAAATGCCAGAACGGGTGCAAGGTAGGCAGGATGACCCTGGCAAGGGGAGCTGGCAGGGAGCAGGACCAGCAACTGCCACCTCTATTGGTGATGAACAGCAAAATTGCTTTTGTGCCTTTCGGGGAAGCACAGTCATGACATAAGGACATGTCATCAGACGGGAAGAGGAAGCAAAAAGGAGAAGTGGAACAAGAGCAGCTCCTGGTGAATGGTGTTTCAGAGGGCAGTGGATGGCAGAGGGCGCAAGGGGTACGAATCTCATATGTCTGTGGAGGATTTCCTGGGCAGAAGTGTGTACACATGCAGTTACCATGGCTAGGAACCCAGGCACATATATAATCTATAGGCAAACAGCGGTGTGGTTCCTTCCTTAAAGCACTCCACCGACAGCACAGCATCGCAGCAGATGCACGTTCAGAGTGAACCTGCCATTTCTGGAGAGTTTTATACTTGCTATACATAACTGGACACGCTCATGCCCAGCTTCCAGACACGCAGCAACTAGTTTAGAGGAATCTGCTCCCTGAAGCTCTCAGACATCCAGAAACCCTAGACAAATTTATCAAGTCTGCAAAAATCTGCCTAAATGTGAATTTGAGGCAGAAAGAGTAAACATGTCTGGGATGAGGCAGCACACCTCATCCTGAAAGTCCTTCCCTCCCTGTAGAAAAGTAACCATGGCACAAGAAAAGTCTAGGAACATGGATGGAGCTGCAGACAGGGCTGGAGCTGAGGTCTCAGACACTCCTCCTACCTTCTCTGCTGACCCTCTGTATCATAACTTCATTTTATAACACAAGTGAAAGGACATGCTTTTACTCAACAGGAAGGTGAGAGCCATCTTGCAGTGAGGCTTCACAAACTGCTCCTGCTGCTGTGGCCACTACCAAAGCTGCATTAGGAATTTACTTTGAGTCCAGACACCTGTGAAGAAAGTAACTGTAAACTAACATAAAGCTATGGACTCATATGAGAACCCACCCTTTTCTCTCCTTTATATGGTGTTAGCTTATAAAATCAATTACTCACATACCTCACAGAGACGCAATACTTAATTAATATTTGTTAAGTGCTTTGAAATTCCGATGGAAGGCACCGTACTACTGTACATTATGATTAATACAGTGTAAAAGCTGTGCCAACGGTGCTGCCCAAGCAGAATGCTGGAGGGATATTTATTCAGTTTCTCATATAAAAAGGGGAAAGGAGATGATGAAGGATGAGGAAAGTGTTTTAAAACTTAATTATTGTAAAGGAAAAGGGAGAAGGAGAGGTTGAGGGGTTGGCTAAAAACTTTCAGTGGCATTTACTATACAGTGTGCATTAACTCCTGCCAAGTAAGAGAGTAAGAGCCTACAGTAAAATCTTCATTCATGGACATGGAAAATACTTCACTAACTCCACTGAGGTCAAGATTACCATTAGCCTTGCTCATGATTTCCAAGAGATGCCTGCAGCATCCTGTACACAGTTTTGTAACTCTGCACGGTGTCTTGCTCACAGTTTAGGTTTAGGAATGACCTGAGCAAGTCAGGACATGCTTGTCATGCAAAAAGGAGTGCTCAGTTTCCAACCATCCTTCTACCACATCCCACATTTGGAGTAAATCTTTCCATTATTTTAATGAATTTGGGAACTGAACCACCTCCTACTTTAGGTTATAGCAAAACTCTAATTAAATGCAAGAAGAAACAGGGATCATTGTAGATTTTGTAATGAAAGGGGGGAAAATCCTCTGTTTAACATGAATTGTAACCCATATACACCCCTAGATATCCCATCATTTACTCAGAAGCTTGTGGAACTTGTAATTAATTTCTGATTGGAGAAAAAAATATATATATAAATTCAGACAACTCATTTTTAGTCATGCAAAAACTGGAACATTTGTATTTCAGGATTCAGGGTCTCTCTACCCAGCAGGAGAAACACTGGGGGCAGAACACCACTCAACACTCCTGAGAAAGGGCACATTTTCCAAAGGGAAGCTTGCACCTGGGAGGCTCCAAGGAGAAAGGTGATAGAAACAGGAGGTGAGGGGAGGCAGGAACCAAAATGGGGCACCTGAGAGCTCCCAGAGATAGGAAGGGTCATTCTATGGCTGGAGTTTAAAGATACTTTAGGTAGAAGACTGTTTAAAAATGTGTTAGAATACAGGTATTTGATTTTTGTTTTTCTTCTCTCCTCTCCATAGAACTGAAGCCTGTTATTTGGTGTAAATGGGACTCCTGGTAAACTCTTATTTGTCTCTTCCCAAATGATCTGTGCCAGTTTCTGTTGGGTACCTCTCAGCTTACCCTGTACTGCACAGGGAATCTTAGAGGTACTGTTTATTGTGTATCATCCCTTAAAGTAGACTTCCTAGCTATGTAGTAGAAATGCTGTACCGCAACTCACCAGGACTTCTGTTAAGGTATCTGTGCTGTTGCCTAGATCGAGTATATTGATTAAAAAAAAAAAAAAAAAAAACTAAGGTTATTCACATATATAACAGAACTGAAGAGGAAAAGTTGCTAATAGCCTTTGTAAATGGAGTGCAGGCTCTGGAGCAGGCTGCCTTTTGGTTTTCTCTCTTAATGCTTGTTGATTTATGGACACTAATACACATCCCGGGTAGAAGCCAGGGTAATGCTCTTGGATGCCAGGATTACACTTAAGACAGCCACAGTTCTCCTAAGTGGTATGCAGCTCTCTGTTTTCTCTATAACAGAAAAATTTCTCAGGCTTCTTCCAGGAACTCATACAGTAGCTGTAAGTGCTGACAGTTGATTTCTAGTTCTAGTGGAATAAACAACATCATCCACTTAAACTTAGTAGCCAAAATGGCTTAGCATATGACCTAAATCATATTGAAGCTCTCAGAATACAAAGGAGGAGAAAAAAAAAAAAAAAAAAAAAATGAAAGGAAAAAAAAAATGAAAAGGGCCACAGCAAAAATGTAAACCCCCTTTTTTTTTTTTTT
>JAWLRI010001012.1:770466-793579 GCA_034781795.1 Crypturellus tataupa
CAGGCGCTCGCCGTAGCGCCGCCCCGCGCCGCCGAGGCGGGGCTCGAGCAAGATGGCGGCGGCGTCAGCGGCGGGGGCCGCGTCGGACGCGCAGGCCCGTTTCGGCCACTCGGTGAAGGGGCTGCTGACCGAGAAGGTGACGAGCTGCGGCACCGACGTGATCGCCCTCACCAAGCAGGTGCTCAAGGGCTCCCGCAGCGCCGAGGTGAGCGGCGCGGCCGGCCCCGGCAGCCGCGGGGGACTACAGAGCCCAGCCTGCACCGCGCGGCGGGCGGCGGTCTGTCGCCGTGTGCGGGGGCGCAGGGCGCGCTGGGAGCTGTAGGCGGCGTGGGGCATGCTGGGAGGTGTAGTCCAGACCCCAGAGCGCCCCGGGACGCCCTGTCCGGCGACATGGGAGGTGGCAGCGCGGGGACGGGCAGCGCTGCGGCCTCTGCAGCGCCCGCTCAGCGCCGCGTCGCAGGGCTCCGGCCCTTCATTTCTCCTCGTGTCTCCTGCAGCTCCTGGGCCAGGCCGCCCGCAACATGGTGATGCAGGAGGACGCCATCCTGCACTCGGAAGACGTAAGTGCGGCCGTCTGCTCGAGCAGCAGCTCCTGCTGGGAACGGGGTGGGGAGAGTGGTGGGACTGGGACACGAATGTGCGAGCGGAGCCCTGGAACAAGACACGTGGATGCAGGTAGCAGGGCTGGTAGCCAGAATAATTCACCAATTCTTCAAAGACATCTTTGACCTTCCTGCAGCACAGGTCAGCCGTAAGCTGGGCTGAGTCTTAACAGAAAGCAAGAGGGAGTGTAGGCTGAGAAAAACCCTGCTCTTGTGCTCCTCGCTGGGAAGGAAGAGCTCAGCGTGGCGCCCATGGAGGCTGCTGCTGCTGGTGTTTCTGTGGCACGGCGGTGATACCAGAGGAGCTCCTGGGGCAGATAGTTGTTTTTCTCTTTTTTTCCCAAAACGTATGTGTCAGTCTGCTGAGGCTGTGGCGGGAACTGTTACTACAGACCACCTTGGGACTGCCAGGAAAGCAGAAGCTCTGGAAGCTTCCATCACTTTGAGACCTCTTGCCCTGCTATTTGGCTGAGATCGCTTTTAACAGACATTCTTTCTTTGTCTTCTTTTCTACAGAGTTTAAGGAAAATGGCCATAATAACCACTCATCTACAATACCAGTAAGTAGGGGGTGTGAAGTGCTCTGTGGGGTGCTGAGCTGCTCCCTTCGTTAAGACCCCATGTGGTGGAGCCTTTGCACAGAACCCACTCAGACTGATCCCTCTTGATCAGCTCCTCAACCTGGGCACAACCCAGAGTTGGGATCCTTCAGCCCTCCCCATTTCTCTGTGTGAATTGGAATAGTTTCTGGCACCAGCTGTCCGATGAGAGTGTGTGGTGCCCCAGGGCTAAGAGGGAGAAGCTGGTGCTGTGCGCTCTGAAGTTAATCCAATGACACCAGAGTTTTGGTGTTAGTAAACCCTTTTCAAGCTCCTTTTGATCAACGTATCATGAACCCTAAGATGATTTTTTTAATGCTCCTTTCTCTCCTTTTCTCCTTTAGGCAGGAAGCAATTCAGAAAAAGTGAGTACCCAGCTGAAGGACTGCATGGAAAAACTGGGAGCTAGTGTGTAGGTCATGGGAAAGGGAAGAGTGGTGGAGTGGCATGGAGATAATGCAGCTAAAGGGTTTTTTTTTAGCTGTTTTTGAAGTTGCTGGCACAGCAGGATAATCCTTTGCCACTGCAAAGAACAGTACTCTGAAGAGATGAGAGTCTGGGTGAAGCAATGATTTATACTAAAACAACTTTTTGTTTCATTAATGTGATAGAGTCTGTGAGCTTGATAGGTGATGACACCGTGTAGAGCAGAGCTGTCTGCTTACAGGTGTACAGAGTAAGGTTTGCCTTGAGCTTACAGGGATATGGAGGTTGGTTGTGAGACCCCAGGGTTTCCCGTTTCTGTTGTATCTGTTTTAGAGCTGTTCCAGTCCTCAGGCGCAGGCAGCACAGTGCAGATCTGGGGAGCAAATCTCACCATGAATCTCTTTGGTCCCCAGTGTGGAGCAATCATCAAACCTACAGGACCAGCTGAATCATTTGCTGAAATGAAGTGTTGCTGAAGTCACGAGGACGTCTCTACGGGAGCTTCGCGCAGCCATCAGGCCCTTCCCCTCCTGAGCCCGGCGTTCAGTGCTCCGCCTGGCTGGGCTGGGTGTCAGCTGGGATAGACGCGGAGTGTCTGTTCCTGAGCCCGCAGCCCATCTCGTGTTCCCGTCCACGTCTGCCTCTCTAGAACACGTGCCCGCTCGCTGCATCTAATCGGAACCAACTCAGCACAAACTTCCCTTCCCCCAGCAGCTCCTGTGCTCATCACTTTGTGTGTGTAGTCTGAAGTGCCAGCACCGCAGGCATCCGAGCTGTTTAGCTAACCCATTGCCGGGCATGTGTCTGACCTAGCTGGCCAGCCCAGCATCCAGCACGTGATGTCCCTTCTGTCCAAGGTCTGACCTGTTTTGTGGCCATGGGGGGACAGTTTTCCTCTCTGTCTCTAACCTCTGCTCAGTTTGGAGCCATCTCCTCTGAGATGATGGAGGGGTGGTCATTGTGTTGGCCCAGAACGAGGAATCATAAAGACATTTTTTTCAAACACATTCGTTTCCCCCCTGTCTGTCCCCTCACAAGAAATGCAGAAAATAGAGCTGTGGGTTTTATATACAGCTGCCTGCCTTTGGACGTTGGTGCTTTGGCAAGGAGGTGATCGGTGCAGTTTATTTAGGGCATGTCAATCAGCACAAGCTGTAAGTGCTCTGGTGGGCGAGAGGTGCTTCAGTGCCGCTTGGGGTGCCAGTCCCAAGGCGGAATTTTTAAAAGCAGGAATCTGGGCACGCATACTCTGTCCAGCTGGGTATCATTTGATAAGCATCCTGCTCTGAGGTTATCTTACTTTCTACAAAGCCGGGGTTTGGAACGTCCTCCCCTTGCCAGCCCATCTGCGCTGCCTTTGGCCTTCAACTGCATTCTTATTCCTGCGTTGCTGCTCCAACTCTCAATTAAACAGCCTTGGATGTGTTACGTGTTTATATGGGATCAGGAAGGTATCCAAAAGCACAGCTGGGAAGTGGGTAGTTGGGGGAAAGAAGGCAAAAATAAAAAACCTGCAGGCTTTTATGTTCACTTCTGAACTGTTGTGTGTATGGGGATTAGCGGACAGGCTCCTGTTCACTTCCCAGAGAGCAAGATTGGGTCCAGGCTATAAATATTGCGTCTGGTTTTCATAAGTCACTTATCTGGAGCACTTGCAGCACACTGGAAGCACTTCATTGCCTGAGTGTGCTTTTCATCAGCTGATAGGACGAGGCAGATGGATAGCGGAGATCAGCCCACCACATTCCTGTTGTGGATCTGCAGCAAAGTGCTGCAGGATTCCAGTTCCCGCGTGGCAGAGCCGTTTGCTGGGCTGGTTCTGCTCGGGTCACCGTCCTCTCCGTGGCTGCTTGTAAGAGCCTCACCTTGCGGCAGCCTCTCCTGCGTCCCCGCGGGACACCACTGTGTGCCCAGGCTAATGTGGTGAGCCCAGCGCTGCTGCTGGCTTCTCTGCTCTTGCATGGACAAAGCAGAGGAGGGTGTAAAAAGCTAAAACGTTTTGCTTTACCGTGACAAAAGGCTGGCGTTTCTACTTTTATTTCTTTTTTTCTTTTTTAAGCCCCGATCCTTTTCTTTCCTGTGCGTGGTTGCGCTGTGGCAAAGAGCAGGGTCTTTACCCTGTGCTCGGGGGCGCAGGCAGCCACGGCCCTGGGCTGGGGCCCAGCTGGGCCGGACTAGGTGCCGGAAGCCGGCGCTGAGGGGCGCAGGACGCCAGGGCGGAGCGAGGCCTGGCCGGGGCAGAGTCCAGCCCATTCCCGAGGCGGAGGCAGTAAGGGGGTCCCCGGCACCCACGCGGGGGCTACTCCTGGGGGCCCTTCTGGGACTTGGGAGTCCCTGGGGAGGGGATTTGCCTCTGGGAATCGGTGTCCGGTTGGGGAGCGCTCAGCTCCTGAGGGCAGCGCGAGCTGGGTTAGGAGGCTCGTTGTGGGGGGCATCAGGCCTCCGCAGGGACTGGGGTTGTGAGTCCCGCTCAGGTGCGAGTTTGGGGTGTCCCTGGGGCTTGCCAAGGGGAAGAACTCACAAGCCGTGTCCCTCCTGCTGGGGGGTCGGGGCCTTGGCGTGGTGCCCATCACTGCGGCATCAGCCCCGCGTCCCTGGTGCTCTCCTCACAGTGGCGGCCCCGGCCGGGGAGCAGATCCACCGAGCGGTGCAGGTGAGGGCCGCTACGGGGCGGCAGGGCCGAGCTCAGCACCTCGGGGCACCCGCTCGCCAGCCCCGTTTGCTGCTGCGCGTGAAGGAGAGGGGCAGTGTCGCAGGGCACGCGGCAGCCCTGCGGCCCGGGCGGACGCGGTCGGCTGTCCCTGGGTGGCACCCCCCTCCCTCCCTCAGGATTACTATGGCAAAGAGCTGCGGAGCTCGGAGGACCTGAAGACCATGGCTTGTGTCACGCCGGCCCAGCCACTGCCCCGGGCGGCCAGGGAAGCGCTGGAGCGGGTGCACAAAGAGGTGGCGGCCAGGTGGGCACCGGGGACATCCCGCTGGGCGCGGGTGGCGGGACGCAGCGCCAGCCTCGCGCCCGCCCCCAGGTACTACGGCTGCGGGCTGGTGCTGCCCGAGGGCCTGGCGTCCTGCCGCGTGCTGGACCTGGGCAGCGGCAGCGGCAGGGACTGCTACGTGCTCAGCCAGCTCGTGGGGGAGAAGGGCCACGTCACCGGCATAGACATGACCGAGGAGCAGGTAGGTCCCGGGTGTCCCCGCTCGGAGGCATCTGCGCAGGCTGGCCTGGCCCCTGGCTCCCATTCCGCTCCCTCTGCCTCTCCAGGTGGAGGTGGCGAGGAAGCACCTCGCCTACCACATGGACAAGTTTGGCTACCGAGTGCCCAACGTGGACTTTATCTGGGGCTTCATGGAGAAGCTGGGGGACGCCGGGCTGGCTGACCAGAGCTACGATGTTGTCGTGTAGGTGCTGTGGGGGGACGTGTGCCGGGGCTGCGGGCAGGGACCCACATTCACATCCCCCGGGCTGCTTGTACGTTCGAAACTCTATTTTGTTCCTCCTGGTGCCCAAACAAGCCTCTGCATCCCCTTCCCAGCTCCAACTGCGTGGTCAACCTCGCGCCAGACAAGAGAGCCGTCCTGCGGGAGGCCTACCGCGTGCTGAAGGTACCTGCGCCCCAGCCTGCCCCTTTCTGGGCTCGTTTTGACCCGAGCTGCCATCACTTGGCGGGATGGTACTTCCTTTGCTCCCTCGCAGCCCGGGGGAGAGCTGCACTTCAGCGACGTCTACGCGAGCGGGCGCCTGAGCGAGGCCGCGCGGGCGCACCGGGTGCTGTGGGGTGCGTAGGGGCCCCGCTGAGGCGGCTCGCGCCGTGCGGCGGGTCCTGCCGGCGCGGGTGCAAGCCCGCAGGCGCTGTGCCGTGCCAGGGGAGTGCCTGGCGGGAGCGTTGCGCTGGACGGAGCTGTGCAGCATCGCTCGCGAGCTGGGCTTCAGCGCCCCGCGCCTGCTCTCAGCCAGCCCCGTCGCCGTCCACCACCCGGAGCTGCAGAGCGTGGCCGGTGAGGCGCCGCGCGGGCAGCCGACTGCCCACTCACGGTCCGCGCGCTGCTGTAGCCGCTCACCGGCTTCTCCCCTGCCAGGCGACTGCCGCTTCGTCTCGGCCACGTGCCGCCTCTTCAAGGTGCCGCAGAGTGGCCGGGCTGGACCGGGACGGGTGACCTACAGCGGTGGCATCGCGGGACACGAGCAGGAGCTGGTCTTTGACGCCAACTTCACCTTCAAGGGAGGCGTGCGAGGCCACAAGGCTGGGCTGGGCAGGATGCTGGCGGCGTCCCGGGTGGTTTAGGGGGATGAGCAGTGGTGGAGGGCGCTGGGGGCAGTGGCTGTGGGAGCAGAGGGGCCACATAAGCCAAGGGCATGGTCCCTTTGGGGTGAAAATGGGAAGGGGACCTCTGTGGGGACAAACAGAGGGGCTGGAGCCAGCTACTCTGCCAGCTGTGGGGCTCTGGGGGGGTTGGAGGGTTCTTGGCCAAGCTGTGCCCCTGCTTTCACCCCCACCACAGTGATGGTTGGGGCTCTCAGGGCTGCAGGCCCCGTCACTGTCCCTCTGCCCCCAGGCAGGAGAGGGGGTGGACGTGGACGCCGACACAGTCGCTATCCTGCGGAGCTCCCGGTTCGCGCAGCACTTCTCCATCCAAGACAGTGGGGCAGATGCGGGTGCTGTGCCGCCAGGCTGCTGCTCTGGGAGGGTGAAGGTTGGTATCCTGCACCTCTATGGATCGGTTTGGAGGCTGGGACACACATGGGCTTGGCGTGGGGACACCTAAGCCCGGGGCTGAGCAGGATCCCCCAGAGCAGGGTATGTGGTGGAGTTCCTCTGAGTGCTGGCAGGGCTCCCAGCACCTTGAGGCACCTTTATCTGCTGGACACCTCATGGATGTCCTTTCTGGCCGCCGCTGGGCAGGTGGGGGCTGCGACGTAGAGTTTTTTGGGAGGGGAGGGAGATGAATCCCCGCAGCTGCGTGTCCCTGAAACGCAACCTTGCGCTTGGGGTGGGAGGGATGTTCTCGGTTCTGGTCCAAGCAGGAGGCATTTCTTAGATAAAAGCAGAGTGAAGGTCCTGGAGGAGCTCTTGGCACCCTCCTACAGCAGCGAGAAGCAGCTGGACCGATGCCCCCACACTGCAAGCGGGGACTGCCCTCGCATTAGCTGCGGCAGGGTTGGCTGGGGCTGCCTTCGGCCACAGCAAGGGAAGACGCTGAGGGAAATGCTGCTCTCCTGCTTCCTAGCCGCATCCTGCCTTGTGTTGTTCTGTGCCCCCAGGAGAGGATCTGCAATCCCTTCGAGCTGCTGGAGCAGCGCGGTGCCCCGGGACCCGCCTGCCGCCCCGCCAGCGCCTGCGGCCCCCGCGGGTGCTGCTGAGCGCCGAGGGCAGCCGGCGAGCCTGGGACTCGCAGTCCCCTCGGCGCGTGGCTTTCACCGGAGGGCAAATAAACGGCTGAGCTCAGACTTTGCTGCATGACTCAAGGTCTGTCAGATTGCGCACAGGTTTGGCTGTAGCCATGTGCAGTTATTTATTCCAAAGAGCAGCAATGTTTGCAGAAGGCAGCTTGGCAGATGTGAGAGGAGCTGCGCAGGGACCACCTGGTGGCATGGACTCACTGGGCCAGGCCTGGCTGCAGCTCGAGGGCTTTGGGAGCTCACAGCTGAGAAGCAAACGCTTTGGAGAAGCAAAGAGCCATAGTGTCAAGTAACCACAAGCGTCAAGATTCTCCTTCCTCATTTCCATCTTGCTGTGCTCGCCCTCTGCATGCAGGGAGCCCTGAGCATCCAAAGGGCAAAGTCTGTGCAAGGCCTTGCAGTCCTCAAGCTCTCTGCATCAGGCGGTTAGCACCTCATCTCTGAGGCTGCAAATGAGCCTCTCGCCTTGGCTGTGGGAGAGGAGGGCCAAAGGAGCTCAGCCAGCCCTGCTTTTCCATGGAGAACTTGGAGAGCATGAGGCCCACCAGACTGTTGCTCTGATTTGCACAGGAGATACCCAAGTTAGCGCCTGCTGCAGTTAGGTCTGGCTGAGCTCAACATGCCCTTGCATGGGCCCTGTCTCCGTTCCATTTTCTAAAGCTGAACTTCTTAGCCAGAGAGTAGTCTGGCTCCAGGAGGTGGGATTTTCTCCCTCTTTCCTTGTGCAGGGCTGCTGCCCTTTATAGTTTCCGCCGGACTCCATCTAGTGGAGTAGATTTTGCAGGGAAGGCTGGAGTGGTGGCTGGCCAGGTCCGGAGGAGGCTGAGGAGCGGAGGGTGTCGAGGCTGCCACGGGCGGAGGCTCGTGAGCTGTGTGGGATGGGAATAGCAGGCTGCACAGAGGCTCTCAGAGCAGGAGATGCTGCTCAGTACCTTGTATCCCACAGCCGAGCGGCAAGCGAGGTGTGCCGAGGGGTGCCCGAAGCGCTGCAGGCACCAAGGGCCTTTCAGACATGGTTCCTGCATGAGGACACTGTGAGGAGCAGCGGTCAAGCAGAAAGCCTGGGTGAAGCCCTCTGTGGTGAAGCAGGTGAGGAGGGGCCATCTCCCACCCCTGGAGACCTGTCCCCAGAGGCCAGCAGGTCTGCAGGGCAGGTGAAGACAACCGGCAGTGTTGCCTGAGCCCTTGGGTTAGCGGCTGAGATTAGAACCCGGGATTTGGAGACCCCTTCAGGTTGTGGATGGTGGGGCTGCATGGGGCCATCCCGTGGTTGAGGTCTCGCTGCACCAGCTGCTTCCCCAGCCTGCTCTCCATCCCCCTGCAGTGGCATTTCTACCCTCCTCGCACAGTAGTTTTCCATATGTTGCTCTGGGATTGCCCAAAATCTCCCTCTCTGCTGCTTGAACAGCATCTCGCATCCCCATCTCACTGCGTGAGTGCACAAAGACTTGTGCTAGGAAGTTTTTTTTTTTGCAGAAGATGATAAAAATTTGCAAGATCACAGGGGATAGAGAGGGAAGCATGTAGTGCAGAAACATTTGATGGCACCCTCTGAAAGACGGGTCATTCACAGGTGCCTCCTGGAGCTAGTAAACACTGGAGCTAGTAAAGACGGCACCGTGGTATCCGTCAAACCCACCACATCGACCGCCCAACGAGCGCGATGCTCGCTCGGTGCCGTCCCCATAGGCCTCCTCCTCCTACAAGAGTTAATCGCTGACCTAAAAATTAGCGGTTGCCTTGGTGCTGAGGATCATGATCTGATTATGTTGGCTTTGCATAAACGGCTTATGGTGCCAATCAGCGATACGTAGAGCGAAACCTCTGCGGGGCCCCAGCCTGCAGGCCACTCCCTGCCCAAGCGCATGGGAGCAGAAGCCGAAATTGGGAGGTGTTGGCAAGGACAGGGCGTTGCTGAAGGACTCGCTGTGTTGTATCCCCAAAACACACGGCCTCGTGATTTTGTACCAAGCAAAATAATAAGAAAAAAAAAGGCCATCAAGGAAGATGCTAAAGAAGCAGCACAAAGCAAAGCAAAATCAATTTGGAGAGCATCATGGCACAGGAAAAGATAACGAGTTAAAGATTCAGGTTCAGAAAGAAAAATGGGCAACTGGCAAGGATGCTCAGAAACAGCTCGTCTGATGGGGCCCAGCAGCCCTTCAAGGGTGGGAAATTCACATACCGGCACAACGGGCTGAAAGGTCCAACCGCGGCTCCCGTACTGTGTTGGGAACCAGCCTGGAGAAGGCATCGTCTTGGGTAACATGCGTAGAAAGGGAGGTTTGACATCCACCCCAAAACCTTTTCTAGCCCAAGGAAAAGCCTTTAGGGGACCAGTAAATGTGACTCCCCGGCAAGAGCCGCACCAGGACAAGTTGCACTTGCTGGGCCTCCTGCATTAACTCTTGGCAAAACTTGGACCACTAGGAAACATGAGGATTGCAAAAATAATTCCAGGATTTAGAAAGGATTTCCTCCGTGCTCCAGACTGCTTATCCTGACCTCTGCCATGAGCAAAAGAGGAGAGTGATTAATTCACTATTTAGGGATTAAACATATAAACAACGCCCATAAACATTGTTTCCTGGAAAGCTGCCTTGCCGAGCCATCCTCCTGGGTTTGGGTACGACCAGGAGTCTGACAAGTCTGGTTTACCACGAATTCCCAGTGTTTTGGATTTGGAGCTATACAGCGCCATGAGATATTCCCGGTTAGGAAGATACGGCAGTTCTGGGGACAAGACACTAGTTAGTCCTATTTACTGTGTACTGATGATGCAGCCAAGGCACTGATTAATCTGCCCTGGCACATCCCTCCCTGGCTATTTACTTGCAAAGTCTTTCACAAAGTCCCTAAAATCCCATCCTGGAAGGTGGTAGCAATTAGCTGTCATCATCAAAGAGCGTCATCCCAGGGCGAGCAAAAGAGCAGATGGGACAGGGGGGCTCCCACCTGCAAAACTCTTCATTAAAAAGGCATGAATCCCCACAGGGGACCTTTTATTTCTCCAGCTTTCCAGAGAAAAGAGGCGCGCAGCGCCGCTCCAGCAGCGAGACCCCCCGTGCCACACGCATATGTAAAAAGGCCACAGCTAAAAGGCACGGGGTGTCCGCAGCCCCGTTTCCTCTAAATCCTTGGCATTTGGGGGCAGGAATGGGGGGCAGCAGGAGAAAAAAAACACGAATTCACCCGAGCGACACCGCGTGTCGGTGTCTGCCGGGCCTGCGGGCCCCAGCCATGTCCCTGGATGCAGTTTGGACCCTGCGTGGCGGGGGTTACGGGGAGCCGGTGCCGTTTGGGGGCAGTTCTGGGTATTTTGGGGCAATTGGGGCCCGACTGGAGGCGGCGTGGGGGACTCCCCGCCGCTGGGCTCCGGCCGCTCGCGGCGCCGCCAGGGGGCGCTGCGGGCGCCGCGTCCCTCATGGCAGCAGCGGGGACGCTGTGGCGGGGGCTGCGCTGCTGGCGAGTACCCGGTCCGGGCGCTGTATGTTCGGGTCTATTCGCTCTATCTCGAGTGCCTTGTGCTCCCCCGGGCAGCAGCGTATGTAATATTTGCTGGCAGAGAGAGTTAACGGCAGAGAGAGGCTACGTGGGGACAGCTGCGGTGTTCAGGCCTGCTTTGAGGGCAAAGTGCAGTTTTATGCACCTGCAGAAACCGTAATTGAGGACACAGACTTCCCACCTTTTCCTTTTTTGTGCTACTTTTTTTCACTAAAACACCCATATTATTAAAACAGCACAATCAAACAGCCTCTGCAAGTATCTCTTCAGTGATGGGGAGAGACTTGGGTTTGAGCTTTAGGTCCTATCTGCGGATCTGATTCCACAAGCAGATAGGCATGTTTAATTTAATTACTGCTCCCTTGTGCTTATCTTTTCCCCCGATGGGTTTGTCCCCTGTCATTGAACCACATAACCTCGTGTCGCTGTTGAGAGTTTATTTAGGAGGCTTTCTAGGGCTGTAGCCCAGATCAGCATTTAGGCTTTGGCACTTAGTCTGTGAACATCGCTAGACTACAGGATCCTAAGTACCCGCTCAGAGTAGCCTTGATTCTTCTGAAATTATAGGATATCTGTTCAGTTTCAGTGTGCTCTGCCACTATTTCCTACTACCTTATACGTGATATTTATTGTATGAACTTGCTGGCTGAGAGAAGTGAAATACTTCTCAGTAATCAAACACTTAGTACTTTTAGTGAGGCCAATTTGTTTTATTATTCGAGTAGTTTCCCCGTGCTTATTTACGCTTTTGGCTTGTGATCTGCTACCTCTGTTTCTGCCATTGTGTTTTAGTACAATACTAAAACACAATGAACACAATGAACTTTATTGAGTTCTCTCAAATACAACTGTTTCCTCCCTTGAAGAGCTTCCAGCAGTTGCCATTTTTGGAGTGATCATGTTAGTTTGCGTTGCTTTTTTGTTACCAATTAAATATAAAAGTGGGAGATTGATATGTTATAGACTACATCTGATACTTGTTAGGGTTTGAAAGGCTTGTTGGACTGGGGAAGGTGAGAGTGGGGAGAAACAGGACATAAAATGACATGTCCATGGCATGAGCCAGACAAAAAGATGTGAAAAGATGACAAAATATAGGCAGAAATACAGCAGAGCTGGAAGGAACTGGAGGCAGCTAATTCTAATGGGAGCTCTTCCTAGACTCAGGCAGTTAAACCCTATTGACAGGCTGCTTTTGTGTACAAAATTATATGTTGTTTTTGTAACCTCTTTCCAGCCTCCTCCCTCACTACTAACATCTTTTCTTTACCTTCAGAGGTGGTCAAACTCTCACACAGATAGCCAGTCTCTCTGAAAGATGGGTTTCAGCTTACATAAAACAGATTTCCAAGTGAAATACATTTCAGACCCGAGAAAGCTCTTGTGCCAAAAGTTTGTCTGCAGTTCCTAACTCTGCTTATCCCTTCAAGCCTTATCCTAGTTACAATGCTGAAAGCTCTGCAGCACCCATCCAGTTTTGGGGCAAGTTTTATTGGTATTGAGGGCTATTTATAGTTGCTCTCTATGTTATTTCCATATGGAAAGAGGGGCAGACTCTTGAAGGCATCTATATATCAGCAGAACTACATGCACGCTGGGAGCTGTATATTGAGGATCAGTCAGAACATAGTAGTACCAAAAAGTGTAGTTACCCAATCGGTTTAACCTAAGCTAAATCTACTGTGTGTTTGTGCTGGAGAGAGGCAGTTCTGCTCTCCCGTTTAGCTGCATATTGCTCCCATCCTTGCTTTGGGACCTGATGCATCTAGAAATGCGGAAAGTACGTGTATTTTTGCTAAGTTAATTATGAGATCAGGCAGTTTCAGGATCCTCTTGAGCATGTGGCTGTACCAGTGTTAGCATGTTGCTGAATCCAAAGGCTTGGAGCTACAGCAGCTTCCGATCGATCCCGTATGCATTATTTCATATTACAACTTCCTATCACGTGCTAATTGATTCATTCCTTTATGCTAAACATATAGACATGTGCTAGGCATTAGCAATCCCATACGTTGAACTCATGTATCTTTAAATGCTCTATCTCCCGGTCTGCAAGCCGTGCTTTATGTAACAGCATGCACATATGGTACAGGTGTTCATTCCTAACTGCACTTGCAGCTTCCTGCTGGTTTGGCTAGTGTGTAATTCCTTTATCATCCTCTGGAGCACCTCGTTTCTATCCTTGTGCAACCACATGATTAGAGCTGCTGCTCTGAGGATCGGCCCTGCAGCCGCCTGGCTATTCGGAGAGGGAGGAGACAATTTGGAAACCTCTTGCAACACACGTAAGACAATCAGGGTATTAGTGTCAGTATAAAAGCTGTGCTAGTATTCTGCCGTTCAAGTATGTGGGAGTTTTACCCAAGTTACAGCTCTGTCTCAGAAAAGGTGGCTGCAGAGGAGCCCAAGGGTTTACTAATCAGAAGAAATGAATGGGAAAATATGCAAAGAAAGGTATCCCATGTCCTTATGCTCCCATCCTGCAGAATTTCAGAATAAACAGTTTAAGGAATCCAGTTGATTCCTTAATTTGGGTGGATTTTTCTGAGTCTTACGGGAGGAAGAGAGATTACTATTTATGCCATTACTACTTACATCAACTGAGCACCAAGGTTTACCAGAAACACATTGAGCTGAACACACTTGCATTAAAAAAAAAAATCAGAAAAACAATTTCAGTAATTATTTCTGTTACATTTGAGATGAACCAGGGCAGAATTTGATCCTTCATACCTATACTGTAACCCAGTACACTGTAACCCAGTACAGGATACAGTGTGGGATGCTCTAGTAGGCTGCAAGTGCCCAACATTGGCACAGCGTAGCATGGCGTGTTGGATTCACACCATTGAGAACTGCAAAGCATGGGGAAAATAGCCCCAGCCTTGCAGTATTTTATCTTCCCGGCCCTGAATGAACCTGACACATGTGGATGAGACGTGAATGTGTGCGAGGAGGCTGGCAGAAGGGGGTCTCTGTAAGGAGAAGCCAAGGCCTGAGTGTGTCGTTGTGGGCTCAGGCAGGTACGATCTAAGTAAAGGAGCTTGTGTAACCGGGGCGGCACTGGCCTCCCGGCTCCCCTGGCCGCCCCAAGCGAGCACAGGGCCTGCAGACGCAGCCCCGCGGGCGCGTAGGAGGCTGGTGCAGCCACCTCGGCAGCACAGCTCGGTTCATCTTGCCTGGGAGCAGCCCTGCTGCTGCAGAGGCTCACGAGGCCCTTGCCCGGCTCTGCGGTGCTCCTTGCTCAGGCTTCCTAGGTGCGCGTGGGTGCCCGTACCAGCCTTTCTGCTGCTGGCTACAGCCCGCCCCTGCGTGTCCTTATTGGATTCCTGGCCCGAGGGGTGTTGCTGCACTGATAGCAGCAGCAGCAGCAGGGAGAGCAGGCGCTGATATGCTCCAGCTGCTCGCCCTTGGATAAGAAGGAGCTGCGGGGAGTGGATGGGAGTTAAACGGGATCCCGTTTCTTCTGTGCACTTGAGGAGGTTAGTGGCTATTAATCCCTGCTAGCAGGACCTGGGAGTTGGAAGCAGTGCTTTAGTGTTGAGACTGCCTCCTCCCTTCCGGAGGTTGCTTGTCACCAGTTTCCTGCCTCCTTTGCTGTCGTGAGGGGATGAGGGAGCAGAGTGCGTCTCGTATCTGTGTCATCCTGGTTGCTCTGGGGACAGAGACACCCACTACAGTGCAGGGAACAAGCAGGGCTGGGTGGAAAAGGGGTTAAAAAAAACCAGGGGAAATAAAATCTGACAAACCTCATTGTTTGGAAATGTGTCCTCTGTGTTGAAGTGCAGCGTTAGCTCATAAATGATATGAATGTAAATGAGTAGTATCAGGGCTGGCCAGAGTGCTGCATGGTGAGATGGTGACAGTTCATTCAAGACCTTTGCATTAAACAAAGTGGCTTCTGGTCTTGTTTTTGGACCTGCAGGGCTTCCTGCAAATCCTGCTAAAATCCACAGCTGCCGTATGTTTTTGACACCCTTCTGGAAAAAATAGACCGCTAACCTTGTTGTACCTCAGTTTCCCCATGTACAAAGCGTGGACTGTAGTTGTTTCCTAGTGCAAAGGAATGTGGTGAGGCTTGTGCAACACCGAAATATTCCAGGTGGCTCTTGCTGAGCGAGAGGCAGTTCTTATGTTCCTAGATACAGGCTAGGCGCCACCTGTAAAATACATTAGCATTTTATTAATATTACTTTTGCTGTAGTCACAGCAACTACTTATTTCTGACTATCTTAGAAAATACGTGGTTGTTTCTAGTCTACACACAGTGAAAGATATATAACGCTTATATAACTTTTCCTGGCATCGTGCTGTACTTGTGTGTTGGAGGTTGTTCAAAAACAAGCTAGTTAGTGTTAATTAGAGCAGCCACTTACTGAACTGGTTTAGGCAAAATAACTTTTGTCAGGTACTGGGGGCGATAGAAGATGATAATGTGGTGCACCAACAGACTCCTTGCATTGGTTTGCCAAATTATTTTTCCGCTGGCAAAGATAGTCATTCAACTGTTGGACTTGTGAGTACAGTTGCTAGCCCAGAAAAACACAATGCCAGAAACTGGTGACACAGTGTTTGAGCATCTTTCCTGTGGTCTGTGCCAATGAATGAGAAGATACAGCAGTCTGTTCCGATAATATGAATCCACTGTGAAGTTTTAATCTTCCCAAACTACAGAGAAATTTTTTAAACTTACATTCAGAGAAGTAGTGAGGCAACAACCTAGCTAATGAAGTTTCCAGTGTGGAATAAAATATTCTTCACAGATTCTATACCAAGACTAGTATTTTCTAAACAAATATTCATTTTAGTTCACCAGCTTGCCTAATTTTTATTTTTTTATCTCACTAGTCTTGGAAAATGAGTTGCTGTTTGGAAGCAACTGGGAGTTTTAAGTGAATGAAGTGTGGCATGCGTTATCCTTAAAGGAGGGGCGATATTTATTTCATGCGGCTCAGAATCTTTCTCCTTAGTTTTAAACTTAAGTCTAGTTTTAGTGACCAATGTCTTCAGTATGTACTAACTCCAGAAAGCAAGGTCAGCATGTGGCAATGGCATGAGGCCAGCTTCATCTTTGCTCCTCTTCTCAACTGACCATGAACTGTCCTTGGTGAGACAAGTAAAGGTAAAAGGATGAATGAAGTGGATCCTAGGGGAGGGAATGGGTTTAGGGAAGAAAAACAGGCTTAGAAAAAAGAAAAGCAGTTTAATCATGTAGTAAAAATATTGAGAGTATATATGCCACTTGTAATCTAGAAAACAAACCTTATTTAGGGTCTATCTCCCTCTATGCAGCTGGCTTTAAACTCAAATAGAAAAGCGCCATCATGCACACAGGGCTGAGCTGATGGGCTTATGTCTTAAAATTTTATAAAATAACTGTAATGGTGATAAATATATGAATATGGCTGGTCTTTTTCTCCCCAGCTAGGCAAGAAGAGCCTCTTTGTGTAACTGAACTTAAACATTTCCTGCGGACATTTGCAACCCAGACAGAGATGTACTGTACTAATTAGAAATAAGTGCAGAAAACACCTGACTGGGAAAGATAATGAAACGGAATTGTTAATCCTGTTATTCCAGATGGATGGAATCCACCATGTAAAAATAGAATTGAACTTTCTTTATCAACTTGTGTTCAGCTGGTAGACAAACAGAAGGGGTTTTGTTGATTGTTTTTTCTCAGTATAGTATTATAAGGCAGTTACAAAGATCCTGGTCTGGGCAACTAGTTTTCCTGTTACATTGACATGACTGTGCTAAACACTAAATTAAAGGCTGCACTGTATTTTCTAATAAAGAAAACTCTCCTCATAGCTCAAGTCATGTTATTGTAGTAACTTTCCCTCTTAATAAACCGTGTAGGCAGAGAATATGAGATTTTTGCTACCTTTGTTCTGTGGTGAAAGCTGTAAGAATATGGAATTAATAAATAAGCACATAATTTCAAAAAAAGAGTGGTAGTACAGGATACAAGGGGAGAGTTGAGACCATAATCATTCAAGTTGAAATGCCTTGGAATATTTTGGCTATGCTAAAGCCTATAAAGGTCTGTAGACCTGTCCTGCTAAAGCGAGCTGCCCTTACAGATTATTTAATGTTTTTCTGCAGACTGCAAAGCAGGTTAGCAACAGAAGATTGGCTAGCCTGTTACTCAGTGATGAATTTAGAGGCTGTAGTGTCTTGCTCAGACTTGTCTTTGGAGTCATTTGTTGATTTTTCTCAGGCATTTCCACAGTGTGTTCCGCTGGAAGCGGGAGCAACATGTCTGTATAAGTGTCTCTCTGTGCTTAGTCCTAATGGCAGGTATAAATATATAGAGGACTGAGCTTTTGTCCTCATTACATCACAGAGTCATAACATTTGGATGGAGAGGGCAAATTAACTCCTGTTAACCTCTGTCTTCTTCTAAAATTATGATTCTCCTGTGGCAAAAATCTGTGGGGAGCCTGCAGAAAAGGATGAAGATAAATTCTGTGCTCGTGACATTTCACTGTCTGCTAAGTGATGAGGTTATAAACCAAGATGGTACAATCCTGTCGTGGAAAGTGCCTGTAGACTTTGTCTCCATTCATTACTTTCAGTTTAACACAAAATAGACCTAATTTTTCATAAGTTATTTGAATTTGCTGTTTGTCTCTTCTTGACTGCAGTATGTGCTAGAATGAGATGCTGAGATGCCTTACATTTATCATCCAGAACTCAGGATAACCTGTGTCCATGGCTATGGAAAATGTTTGCTCTGAGAAACATGATACTCATTTGGAATTTGCAGACCTCTTAAATGGCAACAGCTAAGCAAAACTTTGCTCTGGAAATCCATCTCACTTTTGTTTTCTTGCACAATACAGCTATCCTTGCATTTAACCCAGTATTCATAAAGATAAAACATGCCGTCTGTTCCTATGTGGCTGGTATTTGTAATGGACCTTAAGATAGAGGGCTGCTGAATAAATCTTCTGAAATAAATGGAGTTGTTTAATCACTGTTTAAAAATACCAGTATTCTGACAGGTGTTTTCAACTGAGTCCTTCCTAGGTGGGTTCTGGTGGCAGCCGACTCCATCTAACAATATTTGCAGTATTGGTGCAATAAAAGCATAGCAAGAGAACCATAAAGATACAATACTGCAGCTGGTCCTGTGCTGTTTCAGAGAGAGGAAAGATTCTCACATCCCTCCTATTCCACTTGGCCTCATAATTATTTTAAATATCCAACCCCTCCTTATTTTTATCTATGTGTCTGTCTGCAGTGAACTTCTACTCCATGACGTGGAACTAAAATCCACTTAGTCAGGAGGAAAAGCTGTCTGGCCTTGAAGCGAGTGTACCCAAAGCTCGTGAACTCCACGTCTGGCTCCCAAGCTGACATTTGGACACACTGTCGTGCTGTTTTCCCCAGCTAATCCCAAACCACGCAAATGGGTCTGAATGGCCTGTGCTTGCAGATCATTGCAAATGTGTTGCTTATAGCTGCTGTAAAGCTCCTCTGCCTTCGTTGGCTGCAGGAGTCTGACCTGGGGGACAGAACAGGGAGTTGTTATCAGATACAGAAAGCAGAAACCCATAAAGCAGCAATGACTTAAAAATAAATACCCATCACAGAAAGAAATTATCCTGAATTTCACACCCTGAACCTAAAAATGCTTTGTTAATTGAGGTGATCGCAAAGGTTTTAGACTGAAGCTTAAGAAAGCATAAGGCTTTCATACCAAGAGTTAAAAAGACCAGCAAGGCCGACCAAACTAATGAGCGCGATTGTCCTTAAGTGTTAAAAGGTCTTTTCTGCTCCCGCTGGTAGCACAGCGTGGTTGTGTTCCAGGACAGCCCCTCTGTTTGTCGGAACTTGGTGTCCTCTGGCCACATAAAGCAATGGTGCAGTTAACAAAAGGAACTTTAGAAGAGAATAGAAGGGTACCTCTTAGAAGGGTAACTTCAGGGTAACTCTCAATCACTTCACCAAAATATTCCTGAAAAAAAAAAAAGCATTAAAGAACAGTGTTGTTAAAGCATCTTCAATAATTTTACATTTTTCTATGGACTTTTTTGAGAGGATGATGATCTTCGAAGGCTAATACAGACACTATGAAGTGTCCAGAACTGATGCTACCCTGGGGTAAGCTGGCTAAGTAAGTGGCTTGTCACAAGCAGAAGCTTCTGTTTGCTTGCTGCAGGCCACAGCTCGATGGCTGTTGATTAGATTTCTCTTGGAGTGTTTCTGTAGCGATCAATCTTACTGGAAAGAGGCAGGGAGTTGTAAATTGGAGCCGCTTTGTAGGTTGTTCTTTTGCTATTTCATTTTTCCTAGCAGTTTCAAGCTCTGGGCTGGCACATTCAGGTTTGAAGGTGCAGGTTTAGGCACGCTCCGAGCCGTCTGACTGTGCACGCAGATCAAAACTGTGGGGTAATCCAGCCAGCTGGCTGGCCTGGAAAACTGCCGCTCTGCTTGCAGAAATCCTGGGGTTTCATGGGGAGCCCTTGCAAAGGGAGACGGGGAATTTGTTTTTGAAATGCGTCGGGTTACGCACAAAGCGTTGCTCTCCCCAAACATTTGCATACGGTGCAATTGAAGTACTGTGGGAAAAACACCATAAAGCTATTCCTGTAACCCTCGTGTAGACATGCTTTATTCACTTTATTTTTTATCTCTGCGATGCAGATGGCATTCCAAAAGCTCCCTCTAGTGGCTGATATTTTGAAGGAGAATTCCAGTTTCTTGGGACAATCTTAATAGGTAAGAGAGATATCAGAACCACGCTGAATTGCAGACTGGCTGTTCCTGAAACACAGGGCTGGTGAGTGGCCTGTGCCCTTTTTGAGCCTTATGATGGCCCATAACATAAAACCACAAAAAACACCAAGAAGGTTTTAAAGTAAGGAGGGGTTACACTTCTTTGCAGATATTTTTTCTCCTCCTCTGTGGCAGTTGCTGCAGGTGGCAGCTTTCCAAAGCTTAATGGGGACAGAGAGCATCAGTTGCTTTTTTCCAGACCCTATTTGAGGAGCAGCAGGATGATAAAATGAGTGGGCTGTTACCATTGCATGCGTCTTTTTTAAGGTTGCAAGGTTATGTACGACATGTACTTCTCAAATGATCTTAATCGGGTTATAAAATAAATGCTTTCCATCGCAACCTGTTTATTTTAGAAGAGGGAAAACATTTTTGATGGTGGCATGGAGGAAGAAAGTCAAGTAAAAAAAAGGCACTTTTTTGGCCAACTGCATTTGCTTGCTCTTCGGAGAGCCGTCCTGCTCACAGTGGAGAATGAGGGTTTCTCCAGCCATGCTAAGCCCCAGCTTCATGGTGACTGCAGCTGATAGCAGGAGGGAGGGTGCGTTTATGTTTTCAGTTTATCTCAAAATAGGTCATCCTGTCACAGAGATGGCATTTGGTGACCTTCTGTGGACCGGAAGATAGATATCATCCCCTGGGGTGAGTCCATAAAGATATTATCAGGATGCGCCAGGCGCCGGGTATGTGTTTTGTTCTTGTGCCTACTAATATTACACCCAACAACAAAGGCTCCTATTTCTTAGTGAGCAAGTACGAGTATTCTTATTAAAATCAGTGGGATTACTCATGATTAAAGCTAAGTAGGCATATAATTCTTTGCAGGGCTGGGGTTGCAGAAGAATTTAGTAGAAAGCAACAAAAAGAAGAGACAGTTTCTAGTAGTGCATTGTACTGCATTATTTTATTTAGATATTTAAAAACAAACTTGGCTATGGCTACTTTATAGATGTGGGTTTCGTGGAATTCCTGAAGGTGCTTTGCAGCAGAGAGGCATTTCTCCTGCTTTGGAATTGGGCAGGATTGAGAGGGAAAGGGGATGCGATTTGCTTGCTTTAAGTCATCCAGCACATTTTTGGGGAGAAAGTAAGAAGACAGTCTGGAAATACAGCTTTCTTGGGTCTGTTTTGGATTCTGTGGTGAGGAAAATTCTTACAGAACCACAGTACCGGTGGGCAAACCCAGGGACAGATGTAGAACTGAGAATCCGTTTCGGAACATTTTTTCGTGGTTGTCCATCATCGCCTTCATTCGAGCTCCAGCAGTGGTTTGGAAGCGGTAACGTGTCCAGCACTCAGGAATGTATTGAGGGAGCTGGCAGCTGTGCCTGAGGGAGCGGCTCCGTGGGCGACATGGAGAAAACAAATGAGCAAGGACGGGAGTGCGCTCAGGTTCCTTAGCACTACCCAGCCCAGCTTCTTGACCCCTTCTGTTTGGGTTGAGCTGTATGTCCCCTAAAAGGCAGGTAGGGTCGCGTAGTCCTGCTGTTTCTGTGACGGAATGTGAGAAACTCTTTAAACAGAGCAGCAGCGTCTGTCTACGAAACCGATGTGTGAGCAGAGCCTGAGTAGTTAGCGTTCAACTCCTTAGTCACACGGAGACTCTCCTCTGGGTTCGTTTTCCTGCGGGGAGGGCAGGGGATGCGGGGTCACAGTACACAGGGAGCCGCTCCGAGGTGAGCTCTGATGGTTCAGGGCTTGCAGGAACATTAAGCGAGCAAAGATGCAGCTCGGGAGAGGCAGAGCAGTCTCTGCTGCTCGCTGGTGTTTCACATACTGTGGGGAGGGGGAATTAGCTCCATTTGGCTAACATGAGTAACAGTTAGCTTTACCCAGGGTTATAATCCTCCAGCCTGTGTCGATGCACAAGTCGGTGCTATAGCAAGAACACTTTTTCATCCCATGGAGAATTTGGATCTGTGAGTAGCTCCATGCCACAGCTCGCTCTCCTGAACACTCATCAAAACTGGACTTAACTCTAAAGTAACGACTCTCTTCTCTTTATCTCCTAACACCATGCACAAATTCACTTTCAAGAATTGTTATTTACAGCATGTTAAAACCCCAAGTGAATGTTCATGAATTGTTGGTGGCTCACTTCTCATCAGCCACATATAAGCACTGGTTAAAGAACAGCAGTGATGAAGCTGTGGTTATGTGGAGTTGTTTATTTACTCACCTGCAATTCACAAGACTTTTTGCAATTCATTCCAGAGTACTCCCTGGAACATTAATGTTATAAGTAATTCTTTAATGAAAATATTTTTATAACATATAAGTTAGAACCCTTCAGAATTACAAACAAAACTAGCCAAATTGAGGAGAATCCAACTTCTCTGCTTAGATCTGAGGCTCCTGCGCAGAAATGTTTGTCCTTTTTTCTCTTTTATTTCACAACCAAATCTGAACAGCACAGGGAGACTGTGGACCGAGAAAGGAAATAGGGCAAAAACCAGATATTTCTGCTCAGGTGTTAGTTCCAAGGAGCCGCTCACCCAACAGTGCTGCAGCTGCTCCCCCTCATGGCACTTGTGATTCACCCGTCCACAGAATGGGGAATGGGATATATTAAAAACTTAAGGTTCTTTCCATTCCTCTTACACTTCTGTGTAAGTTCTGGGAATGTTTTGGTGGCAGTGAGGAGCTGCAGGCTGTGGAGAACAGCCGGCCTCAGTGCTGTGAGTCAGGAGAGCGGTGGACTGTGCTGTAGTCAGCAGAGTTAGGTTTCAAAAGTGAGTTTTAATTAAAAAAAAAAGTTTTCCTTTCTGCTCAGGTATTAATACCTGGTATTTCTATTTTATGGTATTTCTATTTTATGGTGTTTCTATTACGAGTGCAGTCATTTATTATTAACCACTTCAGTATTTCCAAAAACCATCTGCTTGGCACCTGTAACATACTATCTGGCCCTATATATTTATAATATCAACATCAGCTTTGGTAGCCAGCTGGAAAACCAGAATTTAATCAGAAATGCTGGGCACAAAGGCATTTATATAAATATCAAACTCTGCAGGTGTGTTGCTCAGATAGCCATTAAAGGCCAGGGAGAAAAGCTTGCTCTGGAGCAGTGGTGCCACTGAGGACGAGAGACTGATTTGTGATGGTGAAGCAGTGTGAAAGCTGCTGCTTAGACCTTACGACTCTAGCACCTAGAAGCTGAAGCAGGAGCCTGTGCCTTCTGCACCTCCAAGTTATGACCAGACCCCGTGTGCCTGCCAGGGAACTGTGGCCTGGGTTGTGGTAGCTGCTTAGGAATGGAGCTGTTGCTAGGTGGGACGGTAGCAAAGTGCTCTCAGGGAAAATGGATGTGGGTGCTCTAAAACCCCAGGATAGTGTTGGCTTCTTCCAAAACAGCAATTGTAAAAGGACATGGCAGCTTTTTGAGCAGACTCCTCTGTGGCTCTCCTTTTCCCCACAATTAATGTTTTAAAGAGAAGCAGCAAAGGGGCAGAGCGTTGGCTGTTACCCCTGTGACTATCTCTTTCTTCCACAGAGATGCTTTTCTTTATCTCTGTATTGCAGCAAAGGCATCCAGAACACAAACTCCCACTCAAGCATGTAGTGTTCAGGCAATTTCTTTTCACCTCTATTCTATTTTTTGTTTCTGTTAACTATTGCCTTTGGATAGGATTGATAAGGCCTTAGCTGCGCCTACCAGGGGAAAGCACTCGAGCACATCTAGTGGTTGAAGCGCCTAAGTAGTGCTCTGCAGAACAAAGGTTATTACTGCCTTGGAATGAGCTGCTGAACTGGGGCATTTGTGCAGTTCTGCAGTTCTGGGGGGGGGGGGGGGGG
>JAWLRI010001012.1:793589-812734 GCA_034781795.1 Crypturellus tataupa
CCCCCCCCCCCCCCCCCCTTTTCTTTTTTTTTAAATCCTAACAAAAAGACACCCTGGCGAACTTGGATGCCTCCTTCGAGCCCTGCTGGGCACCCTGGCCCCATCGGTGCTGGAGGTGCTGGCACACAGCACGTTACCAACTCCTGCTGTCACTGCTGCCCGCTCCTAGCAGGACGTGCCTGCCTGGAGCACACACAGCAACACCTGAGCAGGGTGGCCCTTTTTAGGACTTTTTTGTTTTTTGTAGAAACCAGATTGCCTTTAGGGTACCTTTACTCTTAGAAGCAGTGGAAGGCGTCTGTCACAGCTGTGGTGACTATGTTGTGTGTTTTTAAGTAGTAAGGAGGAAAATGGCAATATATCAAGGACTCTTGAGGAGTTACAAATTTAATATAAGCAAAGATCAGAGTAGGGCACTGAGAAGTGAAAATTCACAGTGAACTTCTTGGGGAGTTAGATAGTTCAGCTGTTGAATATACAGAAGTGAGATAACCTTGACAGTGGCATTTTCAGATTAAGTGCTCATATTTAAGGTGTCTAATAGTTTTCCGATACATGTGAGTATAAAGTGCTTTATTTGAAGCAGTTTTATTTGAAGCAGCACGTATAAACAGACCGGGAATACTTCAGGAAAGCCTCCCACATCAGTGTTCTGCCACTGCAGATTAAATTAATGGCAAAATATTTTGATTTCTAATGTGAATCACTCATTCATACCTGTGGGAACTAATCCCTGAAAACTGCAGGGAGGAGCATAAAGCTGATTGAAATATGCCTTATGAATATATAGCAAGAGCAGGTACCTTATCTTGTCCTGTAATGGCTCCAAGAAGGGCATTTACACTCTGTCCTGTCACACAGGATAAAATAGGGTGTTTATTCTCAAGTTCCCTCCTTGTCTTGCCCCTTTGTGGCCTTAGGAACACTGCACGAAGCGCAGGTAAAGCTTGCTTACCTAAAGCTCGCCTCTGTGAGCGTTAGCATTTCTGAGATTAAGGGCTCAAGTCCGGCTGGGTTGCACTGGGGAGGAGCAGCGCATTTTTCTGCGTGACCCATCCCTCTGGGCAAACTCCCTTGACTGTTTTTCTACTGAAAATTCCTGTTTTACTGCAAGATTTCCCTGGATTACTTAGCTACAGAGCGCTTTTTGCTGCAGAGTAACCACCTCACCCATGAAGCAGTCGGGAAGCTGGAGAAGGGCAAAGAGGCTCTGAGATATCCGAGTGGGGATAGATGATCCTCCTCGGTGGGGTTCCCTTCCTAACCACTCATCGGTGCTGTGCAGGGCTCCTCGCTGTGCGACGGGGAGCGCTTGAGCTGCTGTGCCCGGGCTAGAGCGGTTGCTGTGGGGTGGTGGGGACACACTTTAATCACACCCTGAGCGGGAAGGAAGAACCTCTGTGATCTTCTTGCCAGCCCGTTTTTTTTCATCCGGCCAACCAGGAGAGGAAAAGGATGGCGGGAAACGCTCCTGGATGCTCTTCGCCGTACTGCTGTGTATCTTCTTTCAATGAGAGGGATGCTGAGGTTTGGCTGCCTTGAACATGCTGCTGCTGGGGACGGAGCTGCCTGCGTGAGCTGAGGCTCCCGGGCGCCCGTTCAGCGTTGCCGTCCGGAGCGCTGAGACTTGGCTCGTTGCTATGGCAGCAGGTTGCCTAGTGATGGGCGTTATCCCTATGCTCCCCGGATCCGGCTTCTCCTGTGTCCGGCCGCTCCGGGAGGCCAGAAGTTGTTCTGTGGATGAAATCGGGCCTGCTTTTCAAAAGAGGAGGGAAAATGTTTATGTTGGGCACCCTGAGCATCTCTGGGGAAATGTTTGCTGTTAATGGCAGTGGAAGAAGCTGGTCAGCTCCCTGGTCCTCCTCTCCCTAGTTGGAGGCCGGCACCTGGGCAGAGACAGCAGCTCCTTCACAGCAGGATTTTCTGCTGTGTATGGGGAATTTCTGCTGTGTGACTCTCAACACCAGCTCTGCTAAAGGCAGCAAGCAAATATTAACAGCTAACGCCCAGTAACCTTGAACATTTATGAACGTAAGGTAAGACCTGATGGCCTGTTCTGCAGCTGGGCTGCTTGTGAGTTTCAGAACTGGTCCTGTTTCATGCTGGAACCCTTTAAGAATCTAAATTTTAAGGAATTACATCTGCAGAATTCAGGAGAGCAAGTTGATGGATCTACTTCGCAAGATCCCATGGGAGATCATCAGCTACAACCTCCTTGGAGCTCAAATGTGCAAAGAAGGCCTGCAGAAACAGAAGCTGGGAAGACTACCTGGGAGGAATATAGGGATTTTTTTCCCAGCTTGCAGGGATGCAGATGGAAAAGCCAAAGCTCAGATGAAAGTAGGACATGAAGGGCAACAGGAGGACTTCTGTGGGTGCACTGGCGACAAAGGGGAGGCTGAGGGAAATGTGGGCCTGGGATGCAGGTACAGCCCAGCTGGAGGGGGCTGCAGTCGTGAAAAGTGGCTGAGGGGGCTGCTTTGTTGTTCTTCTGAAGGGAGGTTTTTGCTGTCTAGAACTGTCTGGCAGGAGGGTGTAGAGAAGCTGAACCCAGGGTGGGAGATGCCCAGGAAGACACTTTCGCTATGAAGGTGGTCAAACACTGCAGCAGGTGTTGAGAGGCGCTTCGATTTCCATCCATGGGCACAGGCACGTGACAAGGTCCTGAGTAGCCCAAGTGGGCTGGCACCTCCTTTGAGTGGGGTTTGGGTCAGACAACCTCCTTCCAACCTGGGTTGTTCTGTAATTCTGTGTTGTGTTGGCTGTAGAGAAAAACGGGTGTAAAGGAGAACCCACGCCTGAATTCTGCTTGCAGATGTAATTCTTACTAGATCACGTGGTGGTGACCTGGCTGTCCTCTTTTCTCCTCTCTGAGAGGCTCATGCATCTCTTGTCCCTGGTGAGCAGTGTCATTATGTTATACCACAAATATTTGATAATGAATCGTCGCTGTAATCCCACTGGAGATTTCTTCCAACATCACTCCTTTCTTCTCTCGTATTAAACAAGTTGCTGAATGTTTTAGCCTTGTACACTTCTGGCACGTATAAAGTAAGCAGAGTTCAGCAGTGACAGGAATATATATGTAGTAAAGAAACAAAATTCAGACATGACACGTTATTGGTAAGAACTTTTTTTTTTCTTTCTTTTTTTGTCCCTTTTTGCCAGCTGATGCAGTTTCTTAGCAGCTCTGAAGCTCTAGAGCTGCGAGAACTGTTACAGCTGTGCTGCTGCACCCTGATGCCTTCAAGACCGTGCTTGCATTGGGCATGGAAATGTCAAGCAGGCATCTTGGCCAAATTACCAGGTGGCGAGTTTCATCCTGGCACTATGGAGTTTGACAGCTGTTACAAAACAGGGGGAAGATACTCTCTGCTTTCCAACCCAGTGTCGTGGCTGTGCTGCTGTGTGGTGTTAATGCCCATGGGTGAGCTCAGAGATGCAGCAGCTCCGGAGGTGAACTGAGTCTGTGTAAAACTGTGCAGAACCCAGCTTGGCAGCTATGGTATAAATAGAAGGATGTCTCACTTTTGACGTCTGCCTCCCTTTCACAGAGAGGAAGAAGCTTATGTTAGAGCTGGGGTTTAATAACTTGTTAAATACCACTCTCAAGGCCAGTCATCTGACCTGCCAAAACATTTCAACAGCATTTTGGTAGGATGTGAATGGGTTCAGTTCCTTGTAGCATCGCATGTGTCAGCAACTTGCTGACAGCTGAAACTGAGTGAAAGTGGGATTTAGGACCAGTGCAGCCTCCTGTGTTCCCCTTCCCAAAAAGTCTTTATTTTTATTTATTTATTTTTTTTTACTCACTGATCAGATTAACAAGATGTTTGGGACCGTGGTGGTTGGACTTGGAATTGCTGGCTTAGCACGGATCCGAGATTTGATGAATCCGATACCTTCCAGCCCTTCAGAGCACCTGAAACTCTATGGATTTGTATCCAGGTTAGACGTTTCATGTTTAATATGCAATGTCTCTTTTTCCCTGTGCACCTGCCTTTGTAATAGGGAGGACTATTATTTGAGGGGGAAGAGAGGACGTGAATATCCAGTGTTTTGTGTTTTCTTACACTCAAGGCATTGTGACGAGGGAAATGCATATGATTCACGTATGCTTGTTGATCTGACTATTAGCTAGGAAATGAGCACAGAAAAGCTTTATAAAGGGAACAAATAGTCTGCCTTAGTGAGACACTGTGCAGATTTTACTGTATTTACAATAAAAGCTAAGAGCCCTTCTCACTGCAGGATATGTGTGATTAAAAAGAAATGTGATTCTCACTGATTGAAATTTGCTGTAGATTCGGGATGGTAAAAATTTATGACAGGAACATGAATGAGCTAACATCTCTGTGAAATGTGTAGAATAAGTTGGAGAAATGCTTAAAGTGTTACAAAAAGAAAAGTTGAAATAGATATTTTTTTAGAGCTCCTGACACTGTAAAATAAAATTCTGTTTATTTTTTTTTAAACCAGATATTGAAACTGTAGATTTTTCTGAAATAAAATCCTAATGATTTAGTAAGGTTGCCTGCAGTGGCAGGTTATCAGGGCTGTGTTGCACATATACTTCCCTCTGAGCATTCCAGCTAGACTGCCTGCTCCATGACAGCAAAGCAGAAAGATTTAAAATAGTTAGGTGGTGCAAGCATGGATCTTGGGCTGCGAATGTATTTTTTTCCATCTATATTTAAATCATGCAGTCAGAGTTGTTTGAGACGGAAAGGATCCGTTAGGTCATTCCCTTTATTGCCCTGCCAAACAGGGCTGCAGATAGCACTGACCAACTTTAATGACAGGATTTCCATCACTTCTGTGGGGAAAAACAGAGAAAGATACCGTTCAGATACAGTTTTCCTCCATTTCTGGAAGTGCTGCACTGCTCTTTGCAGCCTTATCGCACGCAGGCATTATCTATCTTTGCTTTCAGCTCCTGCTTGCGGGCTATGCTCATCCACCCTAACATTTCCAAGGTGTCTGCTGCGGTCCTCACTAGAGCAGCAGGCTTTCTGGGGTGATGTGCTCGTGGAGGCGGCCAGAGCTCCTGCCTGTAGCGCTGGCTCGTGTGCTGTGCACGTTGCATCACGAGGTGTCAGAGCCTCCCAGTTGCTGCCTGTAGCTGCTTGTGGACCTGACAGCTTTGGTGCTTTTGCCTGCCAAGCCCAACACATCAGAGAGAAGCTCTCCCAGAGAAGCACTGTCCCTTTTCAAGTCACAGTGGAAAATTGTTCTTATGTTATGATGCTTATTTACACAGAATTCACAGAATCACAAAATTGTTGAGGTTGGAAGGGACCTCTAGAGCTCATCTAGTCCAACCCTCCTGCTCAATTTAAAAACAAAACAAAAAACAAATGCATGGTTTCTATAGTGATAACTACCACCTATATATTGACCCATATATATATGTAGATGTGTGTGTGTGTATATATATATATATATATATATTGCACTCCATTGCTCTCCAAAAGTGCTTATCTCTTTTTCCTGGACACAGACTTTCTTTTCTACCCTTGTTAACTGACTGGGACTGTGGGCATGGGGACAATTTCAGATGTTTCTGTACAGCATGTTATTGGGACGAATGGACTGTAGTGGTTATGCCCTGATTGTGTTTTTGTGTTTATGTGTTTATTGTGTTAATAACCAGGAGAAATTTAGGCAAAATTGATGAGGCCAAACAGATTAGCCTGGAAGAAGCTCTGAGAAGCCAAGATATCCATGCAGCCTTCATCAGCACAGAGAACATAAGTCATGAAGACACCATCAGGTATTTTGTTTCTTTTTTTTTTTTTTTTTCCATAAGTTTCTGTAGAGGAGCTGTGTAAAGCTGTTGAAGGAGAGGATGTGAACTCCTGAGGAGAGACTGCTAGAGTGGAAGTCTGAAGTAGGGGATAGTGACTTCCTTAGAGCACTGGTTGGGATGAAGATGCCTTCAATTCTCATAATTTCAGTTGGCTATCTCTAGGCCTGTGCATGGTATACAGGCAGTTTAAAGCAGAATTCAAAGCCTTTCTTCACAAATCAGATAGAGGAAGGATTCATTTTTCCTTTTCAATATCTGGAAGTCATAGTTCACTGTATTCAGTATGCAGCATTTTAGTGACTTACTGCAGGTGAGTGAGGTCTGTGGTAAAAGGAGGAATAAAACTGAGCTCTCCTGGTGCTTAAAAATGTGATGTAGCCACAGCACCATCCTGCTAGGAAGGATGGCTTTTATTTCTGTTACTCCATGTTCTGCATTTCTCCAGTCGGGGGCTGACCGCAGAAGTGAGAAGCAGTTAGTGCAGTGGACAGAATTAATCTCCATGATACATCTATTAAAGATTGCTGCTGTATCTTTCAGAACGTTTTTAGAAGCCGGGAAACATGTCCTTGTGGAGTACCCCATGACTTTGTCTGCTAAGGCAGCCCGTGAGCTCTGGGAAATGGCTGAGCAAAAAGGTAATGGCATTTTTCTTGAGGGTATAAATAGTGCTTAGACACTGGGTAGCACCAAAGGCCTCTGACAGGGAGCAGGGCCCAACTAATGGTGCTGCACGAGGAAGTGTGCCTGTCTCGGAGAGCAATCGAGCTAGGATTTAAGGTGTGTGGCAGTGAGGAAGCAAATGCACAGATGTTGAGCTAAGACTATGGTATATGTTTACCCACAGTGGTGCCTTAACCCCCAAATTCAGGTACTAATGCTTAGGTTAAGGGTAGAAAAGTTCCGGTGTAGTGATAGTAAAGTGATAGTAAACCTCTTGCACTGGTGTACTGAAAATAAAACTGGAAGCAGCACCCCTAGCTTCCAGTGCTTGTCATGCAGAGTCATTCCTGCTGTTGTGAAAAAGAAAGCTTGCAAGAAGTCTTGTTTCTAAGCAAAATCTCTTTATTTCTGGAAAGCATATGGTCCCATTGCTGCAGTACTGAGGGTCGAAGGCTGGCAGTTCAGTTGAGGCCAGTCAGTGGGGTTTTATGCAGCTGTAAGAAAAGAAATGGTGCTCAACAGGAGGAGAATGCAAAGCGTTTGGACAAGCTGCACTATTTATACCACTGCTTTTTAAAAAATTTCCTTTGTGACTTTGTCCTACAACACCAGAGGTACAGAATTTCCAACTTTGCCTTTTCCCTGTACCAACACCAATTATTGGCCTGTTCATAGGCAAATGGTTTCCCATTAAGCAGAATTTATGCCTCCACTCTCAAAGCTGCAGCAGTTACTGTCAGCAGCCTAAATTGACTCTCTTGGAGACCGTCCAGAAAAGCATGTTTTGAATGAGGGCCAGGTTCAGATGAGGATTGGCTAGCCTCTCTTGCAAAGTGGCCCAATTAATTGCAACTCCTTAACATATTGTTACAATCTGGGTCTAAGCTATGCTGTGTTTTTTCTTCTTAATCTGCTTTCCTAATACCCTATGAGGAAGAGTGTAGAACAGAGAACTCTGAGGGGAAGGAGGCCAAGAATTCACCCTTTACTTTGAAGACTAATGCTTCAGCCTTAGTTGGGTATTTGGTTTCATTGCAGAGTTTAGCTTAATCACACAGTGCTTGCTGTTATTACAGACTCTACTTCCTGAGATTCATGAACCCAAAACTGATGCCTTAGTACTGAACGCAAGTTTGATTTTTCTCCTGACATCGTTTTGCCAGTCATCAATGAGGGTGCTTTTAAGTGATATCCCTCTGGTGTTTGTTGAAGCTTTCACTACTCTTTGATTCATGGAGAAAGCTCTTATTTCATCTAGCCTTTTTTTTTTTTTTTTTTTTGCTTTTCTTAACGACAGGTAAAGTCCTTCATGTGGAGCACATTGAACTGTTGACCGAAGAGTACAAGCAGCTGAAAAAGGAGGTGGCTGGGAAAGACCTGGTGAAGGGAACATTACATTTTACGGGTCAGTATCTATGAGGAGACCTATGTTTGCTCGGTTTTATCTGCCTGCTTGGCAGAAATGTCAACCCTCCTAGGCTTTATTCATTCATTTGGATGAGAGTCCATCTGTAAATGAGCTAAAGATGTACATGTTCTGGACGCTTCCATGAAATTACAGCACTATCTGAAAAACACTTTTGCCTTAACAACTGCCCATTGCTTTGTTCATCTTTGTGCTATCTCTGATGAAGAAAGTACACGTGCACTTTGTTTAGTGGGGCAGAGAGTGCTTCTTCATCTCTCCTGTACTGTGATGGTAGTGACCAGTCTTCTTCGTACGGAGTAAGATAAGCCCTGAGCAAGTGTCCCAGTTTCCAGTGGAGGTCTTCAGGCTTTTCCATAGTGTTTTTGTCCTGGAAGAGCTGGGAGAGATTGCGGAGCCACTTTTTTTTTTTTTTCTATCTACTCCATTTCCTTGTGAAACCACCTACATGCCTCTGCCCTCAACATGTCCTGAAGGGTTTGTTGAGTCTGTGTTTTGTTTTGCCTTTGCTGTCGTAGCCCAGCAGCTGATCCATCTCAGGGCTGAGGATGTTTATTGAATTCCCAAATGGTAACATTTCCACTGATGGCTTCTCTTCACTCTGATGTCCAAGGCCATACCACTTCAGCCTTTCCTGCGCAGGGCCATATTCTCATTCCTGTTTCTCAAGTGTTTGTGTTGCTGTTGCACCAGGTAGTGTCCTTGATGAAAAGCGAGCAGGATTCCCAGCTTTCAGTGGAATTGCCCGACTGACTTGGCTAGTTGACCTCTTTGGAGACCTCACTGTTACCTCAGCCACCCGAGAAGAGCAGAAGGAGACGAATTATTCCAGAATGACAGCCCATTTTCAGACTGCAAACAAGAAGTGAGTAACAGCCAGGCTGCTGCAGTATCTTCTGCAGGAATTCTGCATTTTCTCTTCCTTCCATAAAAATAATATGGACTATAATACATGTACTAGTGTCATGTAGTACTCTCAACTGGAGGCTGGAAGGAAATAACACATTTTGGACAGAAGTATAATGAACTGAACTAAGTATAATGAAGGACCAAGATGATAAATTCACTTCTGACTCATGATTAAGTTTTAAGTCCTGAAGTGTCCTTGGATTTTACAGAGCAGGGCATTAGTTTCATTCTCATTTCATGTGTCTCTGTCTTTGTTACACCAGTCTCATGCTGCAAGATTAGGAATTTAACAGTCAGGAATTACCTGTCTGTTTGTTCAACTATTACACAGTGACTTTCTGATTTACATTTTAGAATAATGAGGTTAATCTACCCTTTATTATATGATAACAATAGGCTTGCTATAAAGTAATTTATTTTTAAGTACTTTGTGAGCATGAGGTAATTCATTAGCTGGTGTTCCATACTGGGCCCTGAGCACTCAGCTTGTTTCTAAGTCTGGAGGTGTATTTTGCTGGAAATTCTCTGTTTTGGTCATTATGAGATTGTAAGTCATACACATACAGGTCATGCCTTTTCACATATGTTAAAGTCACCTATAACGACAATCTCCTGGAAAAAAAAATAAGAAATCGCTTGTAGAATTAGGTATTTGTGGAGTGGAGACTCAGGACTCATTTGAACTGCTAGTTTCACTAGAGCTGAAGCACGGATCAGGCAGCTCCTGCAAAGCCCATTGCAGCTTGTCAAGCCTCTGCCCTTTAAACCTTTGCCTCTCTCTAGATAAAACATGGATGCTGGGAAGCTTTAATGAACTATGATCGAGTGAGATTTAATGAAACAATGTGCCGGGAAGCTTTAATGAACTATTATCGAGTGATATTTGAATTAACTCCAGCAGGTGGAACTAGTGGGTGGCTCAACGTGTCCTGTCTGCACTTAGTCCTCAGCTGCTGTGGGTGGTATCCGTTAGATGCAGAATGATTTCTGAAATCCATATATTCTTCCTGCCCTCTGCAGCAAACAAAGGTCTGTCTTCCTTAGCCCCCTGTTCCCTATTTGTAGGGGTCAGTGTTTTGCCACCGTTAACATGTCAGGTCCCCGGTGCCGGCCTGTTTTATGCCTCCAGGATAACTCACATGGCTGGCAAGTTGCACAGTGTTCCAGCGGGCTGCAGCTTCCTGCTGACCTTCCTCCCCTGACGTCAACGGAGCAACGACACAAGAGAATTTGGCCCCCGTCTCGAGCCGCTCAGATTTGCCCTGTACCTTGCAGCTTCCCTGAGAGGTGTCCCATCCTTTTTTGGAAAGGCAGGAGCACCTAGCCTTGGATTTGTGCCCATGCTGGCTGCTGCTGTGTCTCGGGGTGAATTTTGGAAGGGAGTGCTGACCTCTAAAGCCCAGTGCTCTGAGAGGTGACCTCTGTCTCTGTTATGTTTCCAAGACAGTGGAGCTGACAGCCTCTCTGTCATATAACATGGAGCAAGCCTGGAAAAAGGCAAACCTCTGATGACAACACAGCAGGGTTGGGACTGCGGTTCCTATCCCTGTGTTGCCAAGCCTGGATTCAGTAAATGTCAAAAAGGAATTTTTAGCACAGGCTGGAGGGATAGTGCTTGGTGCAGCCTCTATTTCAGTGTTAGCTAGGGGTAAGGTCTAGCTCTCCTCCAAGGTAAGGCAGCTCTTATCAGATGCATGGTAAATAAAAATTATTGATATCTTCAAATCATAAAAAAGGAGATGTCTGAAAGAAATTGGACACATTTTTTGAATACATATTCTGATGATAAACGTTTAAAATGGTGTTTTGTCAAGATCTAAGCTTGCAAAAATCTGATGAAATAGCTTCAAACTCAGCATCAAAAAAATTGTGTAGTGCGTACTTTCTGCAGAAGCTGATGTATAAAATACTGATCTGAGTGGCCCCCAGGATGCATAAATCTCTTCTACAAGTACAAAGAGAGCACGTTCGTCCTTATGGTTTATTCAGCTAGCTGCAGTCAGGCCACTAGGGCCACTGATCATCAGAGGAAAATAGGAGGCAGAAAAGCAGAAAGTCTCCTCTTCTGGGCTATGGAGAGAATTTAGCCACAAGAGCTCTGCTAGTCTAATATCTGGAAAGGTGCAGTGACCATAAAAAATCAGCGTAGTTTATTTACTGCAGATAGTGCTTCTTTTGTAAATAGTCAGTGTAAAAGGGAAATACATTTGGTTAAACTTTATTTTTTTTCCTTTAACTGAGAAGCATAATTAAACCAGCTTTATTTATCTGTCAAAAATTTTGGGTTTGTTGCTTCTAAATAATATTCCTAACACTTATAAACTAAATAATAACATAGAATCATAGAATGCCTAAGGTTGGAAGGGACCTCCAGAGGTCATCTAGTCCAACCCCCCTGCACACGCAGGGCCACCTAGAGCACATGGCACAGGGCTGCATCCAAGCGGGTCTTGAAGATCTCCAGGGAAGGAGACTCCACAACCTCTCCGTAAAAGTATAATAAATATATAAAAATAATATTCCTATCACTTATAAATATATCCATAGCTAGATAATACTTTGATAAATTCCCATTGAAAATGGATAATGGTTTAAAAAAAAGTAGACCTCTGCACATTTCTGACATGCAAACTTGTTTCTTAAGCTGCATAACTACTTAAATAGTGTGCACAGTTACCACAAATCTTTACAGCAAGAGAGGGATAGAACTTACTGTAGAATTGGAATTAACTGTGAATTTACATGTTTTGATTACCAGTCAAATAGAATCAGCCTCTCTTTGGTTAAAGGATTAAACGTCCAGTTGCAGAAGATGATAAATCTATGAGTGAAATGAAGATTTTTCTGATCTAAATCAGTCATTTTGATTGCCTTGATTAAACCCTGCATGCTCTGCCTGGTTATGCTTGTGGTTCAGCAGCTCTCCTGGGCTGGAGCAGGAGAAGGCTTTAGCCTTAGTCCCATCGTTGACGTGCATCTGCTCCATATAACGCCGCAGAGGTGGCCCTGTACTGACACTGCCCATTTTGGACCACGTCGTGTCTCGGGCTCTGTGTTTTCATGTGGCACAAGGGGTTTGCTTTTGTCTGCCCTGCAGGTTTTTTTGCACCTACCTGAGATAAAGCAACCCCCAGCAGCAGTGACGTGAGCCTCTATGGCTGTCTGCTGTTGTAAGGACATAAAAACAGTTGTGATGAGCAAGAGGAAAACACAGCTAGCTCTGTACCCTCCTTTGACCATGGGCCACATCAGGCAACACGGATAGAAGAGCACGAGACCGAGAGAAGTACCGAGTGCTGTGTTCCTCAAACAGCCTTCTGGCTGGCAGTGGCATGTTGCCTTGGCACCTTCTGTCCTTGCATTTAATGGTCCTGTGCAGATTTTCCATCCGATTTTTTTTTTTTTCCAGGCTATGACATGAGTGATTTTTTTCTGTAGTTTGTGTTCAGTCAGGCCCATGTGGGCCAAGCTTAATTTGAAGGATCTGTGCATGGCACTAGGGGTGAGTAACAAATAATTTATATTGCAGAGTGAATGTAGAAACTAGTTCCTAAGTGAGGAAGGGGTACAGAGCCCTGAGGCGGAGAGCTCTGCAGGATATGTTCGGCGTAGGCTGACGAGGACTTCTCTCCAGGGCTAATGATCTTGACGATTTAGTGGGCTGCACTTGGAGACAGAATTTATTCTCTCATGCTATCAATGCCCCTGTAATTTGTGAGTGGCAGACTAAAGTGGGCTAGCGTAAAGGGCTGTGGAAGGGCTGTCAATAACCACGGGAGAAAAATAGTCTGCGTCTTCTAAACAGAAGCAGTAATGAGTGCTGATTAATGGGCTGCAGAAAGTTAATGGTATGATTTAGGCAGCTGAAAGAAGAGCAGGAGGAGAGGGGCTGTCTGTGGCTGGCACTGAGGATCATTTAGCAAGTTTGCTGCCTTGGTAAGAGCTTTAGTAAGCCAGTGGCACCAGCGCTTGATTTAGAGGTGGTGGCTAGTGCTGCAGCTCATCACATAAGACAGGACTTTGCTCTGAGTAAGAAAGACCTCTCTGATTCTTTCCTTCCCTGTAGGCAAGCATTTAGAACTAGAACATTTTATTTTATTTTATTATTTCTTCATAAATGCTCTTTTTTTTTTTTTTTTTTTTTTTTTTTTTTTTTTTTTGTCTCTGCTGCTGTGCATTAGACCTCTGACTTGGATTGAAGAAAGAGGACCAGGAATGAGACGTGAGAAGAAGATCAACTTCTGTTTCACAAGCGGCTGCCTGGAGGACCTCCCCCAAGCCCCGAGGTCTGCTGTGGGCCTTTTCATGCAGGATCAGAACCTCTTTGCCAAAAAACTGCTGGGCCAGGTATCCAAGGAGGAGCTGGCTGCTGAGAAATGGCGAATTTTGCGGTGTCTTGACCTGGCAGAGGAGATCCAACAGCGCTGTGAGCACACGGAGAGAAGAGATTCCTAAAGCCGTTCTCAGGGACCAAGGGATGTGGCAGCACGAGAGCTGTAGGGCTGGAGCTCCCCGCAGGGCTGGAGCTCCTCACACAGTTGCTATTTCTGTTTTGTTACCTACTCTCTGACCAGTTGTGATTCCTATGCTCTCTGGGTGGGCTGGTGTGCGCCAGAGCTGGGCAACATGTTACCCTGCTCTGCCCTGCCAGGCATATAGGAACCAGCAGGAGGAACTTTCATATGGTTGCTCCCAATAAATTCAATGGGAAGTGTCCCTAAGAGAAGAACCTGGAATATGGCAAGTATTAGACATAATTTCCTTCCTGTTTGTTTCTTCCTTCTCTTTTTAGATATGTCTTAAAATGAGAGACATGTAGCATCATCTAGAATAAAACAGAATGTTGCTTTATCGGTATTTTGTTCACTTACTTGGTCTGCAGAACTTGAGCCATCCTAACGTATCCTTCTAGATGCCCTGAACTATTCTGGGTGTTTGCTCCAGTTAGTATTTTGTGGTGTATTGAAGGCACGGACTCTGGTATAACAAGCCAAAGACCCTTTATTAAACACCAAATACAACGTACAGACTGTACTGTCCCGGATACAACCTTTATTTGCCTAAAAGCATGTGCAGCACAGTTACTAAATAAACCAATAATCTAAAGGGTTACGTCAAGACTATCCAGTCAGCTTCTTGGTCACACGGCACCCATACAGTTGCACTTTTCTCCTTTTTCTTGCTTTTGTTCCTTGTTTGGTGATAGAACACCTGCAGTGCCGTACTTGTGGTTGGTTATCTACTAACAAGGCATACGCATTGCTGTCCTTGAAACCTCCACAGTATTTGTGCCTTTTGTATTGGGAATCAGCCAGCTTCAAACAGAATCTGCAGTGATATCAATCCAAAATAAAAGAATATAAACAAATATTTTGTCTCTTAGTAGATACCATCTTGATTTCACTTAGTTTCTCTGGTACACTGTACCAATATAGAAATCCATTTTTATCCAGCAATCAGAGATTAGTGCAGTACATTAAACTAATGCATCATTTGCAAGCTTTCCGCTATATTTCGTTGTGATGGACCCAGATATTTTTATTGCACTGAAAGCAGGATGTGATTGTTCTTTTTTTGTGTTCTGTACCTGATTAAGCATATGAACAGATCACTCTTAAAAATAATATCCATATTTAAAAATGAGAAATACTACACTCTGATAAACACCGAAATTCAGTAGAAATAGTGATAAAAATAGAACTGAACCTTAGGAACTGGAGCCATTTGCAAATGTAGCCATGCAGTCGTGAAGCATCACCCCCATGGGATGGATGTTCGGCATTTTATAGTAGCCCAGAGTTGCATATGAAGACATTATCGCTTCCCTGAAGAAGCATTTCAGTTTTAGGAGAAACCTAAGCAGTGCACAGAGCTATTAATGATTGCCTTTTACTTTCTAATTGCAGTATCTGTGTTAATGCAGCAACAAACTTTCGTGTACACTGTTGTTGTGCTTCAAAACTCAGAAGGCAGCATTGGGCAATTTTAAAATAAATGTGTATGTTGTAAACGTGTATATTTAATTACAACCAGTCAGAACTAATATAAAAGTTCCTTCCTTTGTATTATGTTTTTGAGAAATTTGATACAGTTCAGGTAGATTTTGGGAGAGGAAAGCCTGGGTGTTTTTTCTCTAAATCAGTCAGATTCTAGGAGCAACTTGAGCTTGCTACGTGAATGAATTTTGCCTATAAATTTTGCTTAAATCTACTTTGTCTTGTTAAAAACAGTGGAAAGCCTCCTACTGTCCTGAGTGGATTGCAATCCACGGGAGCTGCAAACAGGACATATGTGTATGCAGATCGTGTGGTTTTCACCCAAATGGACACAGTCCTCAGCACTTGCAGTGGTTTCTTTACTTACTGAAGGGCATTTCTTGAGCAAAACCGATGCCATTGCGGGCGGGGAGAGAAGAGGGAAGTTTCATGCTGCCCAGATTCAGGGCGAAATATGAAAATCCTATCTCACATCAAAGTGAAATTAAAATCTGCCGTGTACACACAAAACCTCCTGTTCCTTGACAAATCTCTCTGCTGTGGCTGCGGGGTGAATGCCCCTCACATGCTAATGCGAGTGGGTCGTAGAGGAAATAGAAAGTTATAGGCAGCAAAATTAACCTTGCTCTCCGTAGAGGCACTCGGGAGAATCGGGCCGGTTCGGCTGGTGGAGGCAGACGTGCGGTGCTGGTCCAGCCACGCTGCTCCGTGCAGCTAGCCCTGCTGCTGGGTGTCGAAAGGGCTCGTGTTGCTTAACCGGACATCGATCTCACCAGTAAAGGTACTGGAGATCAGAATTGTCCTGAGCAGAATTGTCCTGATCCTGTGTGTCCTTCATTAGCGATTCCCACTGACTGTGCTCAACACAGGTCTATCCCCACAGTTGTTCTCCCACTCTTGCTCCTCGAACCCTGCGAGATCCTGCTGGTGACTGCAGGCCGGGATCCTGTTCGAGATCCCTCACTGTCTTCCCCCTCGTGTTTCAAGTTTTGAATGCAAGAAGCTCGAACCTCTGAGAAGGTTGTGACCTCACCGCAGTGTGTGATGCCCCCACAAGAGTCCTGCCCTGCTGGCTTCAGTCTGGCTCCTCGCCCCTGAGTTCTGGCAAATCTAAATCTCAGTTTCCCATTTGACAATGGCATTTCTTTAGCGACCTTTTTGAATCTACTACATAGAATCTGCAATGGATATTGCTATTTCCATCATTTATTAATCAGCTTGGTCATAATAGAAATACTGACAGAAGAGTTTTTCATGCAGTGTTTGATGTCATCTGGACCCGGTCAGTTTTTGGAAATGTAAAAGCATGAAAAAATAAGTTGTGACATGCACAGGTTAGTATATCATGTTCTTTGTAAGTACCTGATTCGTGTTTCTTTCAGTGAGAAGTCTATTTTAAGAATACTGCTTTGTGCTACAGGGATGCTACGGTATTGTCGAGTGCTCCTATGTGGAGAAGGGATGCTCTTTTTGCTGAAGCCTGGCTCAGCAGATAAAGTACGGGGAGTCATTAACTTCAACAGCTTTGGCTTGAGCAACGTGCTGGCTGAACCCTTGGTAAGTGGTTTGATCCAAAGACCTTTCCAGGGGTCTAGAGATCAGGGGAGCAGAAGATTTCCAAAGAAAAAGGCAACTAGCTCTTGCTGCAAGGCCTTGCAAAGCTGAGCAGGAAGCTCTCGTTGAGAGAAAGGAGGTAGATGTGATTTTTGCACATGAGTGTGGCTGGGATCAAGGGTCCGATTTAATTCTGTGATTGTCATCTGTATGAAGCGGCAGCATGAGTTAAGGGCAGCTGTGACCTGCAAGGAAAAAAATTCCTTGGAGGTTTCCAGCTCAAGATGGAAAGTGAGGCGAATCTTCTAGCTATTGCATTGGGATCTATGAACTATTGTGGGGCTGAATTAGGGAGTCACATAAAAGGGGACGGGAGAATGGCTGGGAGGAAGGGAGAGGAGCAATCACATCATCTGTTTCTCTTGCTGCTGCCCAGGTTTGGCAGGAACCCTAGGGCGATCCAGTGACCCAGGTGAGCACAGTCCCAGGGCACAGTCCCTGATGCAGAGGTCTCTGGACCACACTTGCCCTTCCTAAATTTTATTTCTGGTGTCCAGCTCACCACTAATAATAATAGTTTATTTGCTTTTGTCCAGGATGGAGGAGTTTCTGGATTTCTCCTTCGCAGTCACAGCGTTGGGTACTTAGTCCTGACGATGGGGCAGGACAGTGAGAAATGGAGTGGTCTGGGTTTCCAATGCATTTAAAATCTGAGCTCCTTAAGAACAGCCTGCATTCCCTGAAGAAGTAAGCAGAGGCCACTGCCTTGTGGTTTTCTTAATCCAGTTCAGTTAGGAGAAGTTGGAGAAAAGGAGAGAAGGACTGGGGGACAGTGCAAGAACTACTTAAGCTGGCTTTATTCATGGCACTGGAAGCACAAAGAAGAGAGCCTGGATCTTGACGATTGGTTCTAGAGGGTAGGTCTAGCCCCGCTCTATGAACTGAAGTTCCTCACTGACTACTGCCCTTGACTCCAGCGCGGAAAAAAGGAAAAAGCCTTAAGGCAGCCAGAGGCTAATAAATAAACAAAATAAACAAAAAACAAATAGAGAGGTAACTTTCTGTAGGGGTTGCACACCAAGACCCCCGCTGTCTGAGTGCGAATGGAGGCCCTGGACGGCTGCAAGAAAACCCATAGGGTCCCCCTCGGCCTAGTATGGACAGAGGCCCCAGGAGGCTGCATGAATGCCTGTAGAGACCACGGGCCCGGTGTGCACGGAGGCACAAAATCCCTTAGGGTCCCCCTGACCCAGTGCACACAGAGGACCCAGGGTGCCGCACGAATGCCCATAGAGCCCCAAAGGTCCAGTGCACATGGAGGCCCCGTTAAGCCATACAAAAATCCTTAGGGCCTTCCTGGAGACAGGAGCATGGAGACAGCAAGAGGCTGCATGAAAGACCATAGGGCCCCTCCGGGCTAGTCTGCAGGGAGACCCTGGGAGGCGCATGGAGGCCCCAAGAGGCCACATGAAAGCCCGTCCCCCCACCTGAGGGTGCACGGAGGCTCCAGAAGGCCGCACAAAAGCCTGTAGTGCCATGGAGGCCCGAGGAGGCCATCAGAGCAGTGCAGAGCTGGCTGGAGCGAGCGGGGAGCGCGTGGGTAACTGGTCAGTCCTTGTGGACTTTGCCACGATGCAACTGGGCACCTGCTCAACTCTTGGCTTCTCCTCTGAGATTGCCACCAACAGTACCACCTTCCTCCTGTTTGCACTTGTCTTTTGGGCAGCAAATGGAACCCAAACTTGTGTCACAGCTCCCTGTGCTGGGAGCTCTGCCTTTCCGCCTGGAGAAGCTCAGCAGCTCCTTTCGCATCACTCAAGAGAAGCACACGGCTCAGCGAGGCCCGTGGCTGCTGCCCACCGATGCCTTCCAGACAAAAACACAGTCATCAGACGCTTCAAATAATGGTCTATAGATATACGTGCTCCATGCTACAATAATAATGCGTCCTTGTCTCATCAGATGTTTTCTGCTTCAAAAAACTTCTCAGAAATGCCATCCTAAGTCCAATTCGGTGTGAGCTAACTTTGTTTTTGTCACTGCTGTTAATGACATAATCTGCCTAATAACATTACTGTCTAACATACTCAGTGCAATTATACCCTCCTGTCTGAGCACCGGTGAGTCACTGCTTTTCTCAGATAAAGGTAAACTTATAAGGAATCCAGAAGCTTGTCACTAAAAGAGCTAGATTACCTCAGCATAATGAATAACTAATTTGCTGGATCCTTCATGCATAGGTGTTGTTTAAGTGACAGATAATTAAAAATGATTTTTAAACTCTAGGCTGAATATTAGCAAAAACCTGAGATAGAGCTCAGTGTCAGGAAAAATGTCCCTTTGAATAATCTAAATCTAATAATCTAAAACAAGTTAGAAACATAAATCGATACAGTAGGTGTAGAGTCTGCATTAGTAGGATACAGAGTGAGTGAACTATTCTTTTCTCTTATTCAATTCAAATTCTCTTGCGTTAATTCAAACACAGTCTCTTCCCCTGCTTTGGGAAGTATTTTGGTTTATGTTTCACATCACATACCACGGTGACTAGTTCTCCAAGAGAAAGGTGTGGCACTGTGGAAGCTACTAACTTCTTTCTCTGTCTTTTCTGATCTAGCAATACCTGGCTTGAGTTATATGTTCAATTAATATAATTACTGCAAGGACTTATGGCTAACGTCTTGGGCTGTAGTATCCATTACTCTTCATAGTTCTTAAGTTCTTCATAGTTCTTAAGTGTACACATATACGGTTGGGGGGGGGGGGGGGGGGCGGGGCGGGTGCAAAT
>JAWLRI010001012.1:812744-824363 GCA_034781795.1 Crypturellus tataupa
CCCCCCCCCCCCCCCCCCCCCCCCCCCCCCCCCCCCCCCCCCCAGGGTGCAAATGATACCTGTGTTGCTCTTTTCAACCCAGCCCATGCCAATGGTTCCTCTGCCTTTGCAAAATTATACAACTGTAATGTTGAAGCCCTTCCTTTACTCTGCTCCTTATTATTAGCAGTACTTGTAGAAAACATGAGTTTGATCATCTTCGGCCTTGCTGGCCATGATTTTTGCTTTGCATGATGCAGTTCATCTCTGTTGCAAACCTGCTGTGCTGTACATTTGCTTCTCTTACAATGCTGTGTCTTGCTGTTGTACTTTCACCTCTGTGTGCGCCTGAGACTGTTGCTCATATCCATTTTATTACATGCAGGTCATGAATTGCACACCCGAGCACTTTCATGTGCTGCTATAAATTTTTTTTTTATGTTGAATGAACAGTCATTAGGTACTTCTCTACTTTTGCTGCTGAGCTTGATTACCCTGGGAGCTCGTCTTCCAGCCTGTCACCCCTGCCTGTCAATCCCCAGTCATCTTACTGTCGGCTGTAGCCAGGTTACACACTCATGAGTCATTTTAGCACGTCCTTGATTTCACTCATTAGAGAAGCTCTTTGCATGGGAGTGTTTTTCAGTGAGTTTCATTTAGCTCAAGCAGTGCACCTAGGGTTTTTTTTCCCATCTTCCTTCAGTGAACTTGCCACTGGAGCCCCATGCCTTGCAGATATCCCCACCTTTTGCCCTGAAACACAGCACAACATGAGCTACAACCCTCAGCAGCGCTGACGTGATCAGATTGGGTAAGTCCTTTTACGCAGTCTATTTCTCTGAAGTCCTTGCAGTTTGAAAAACCATAGGAAAGCAGCATGCTTCTTACAGTGTCTCACATGACAACCCAGTTTTTATTACCTTCTAAGACCATGACTTTTTTGTGCAGGAAAGGCAGAGTCCATCAAAGGGGTTTCCTTGGTTTTGCTGTTTGCAAACCCACTCAGAGGCCCTATGTTCTCAGAGACTCAGCTGTGCATGAGGCAGAGCGTGGCCCGAGCAGTGGTGTCTTAGGGTGGAACTTGCCACTCGTTCCTTCTGAAATGGCCAGCCAAGCTCCCGCCACCTGTCCCTGCCCAGCTGTGTCCGTGCAGATGTGCAGGATTCCCACCTCAAGGAAGAAAGAAAAAGAAAACAAAATGAAATACAGTATTATTTTTTTGATGAAAAATACCACAGGAAAGAACATCTACTAAAGGGCAACCTTACCTTGCAGAGGAACAGGCTTCATGAGCCAGTCTCACATCTCGAGCTCTTGGTCTCCTCCTTGATGACTGCCAGGGCTGCTTTCGAGGAGGACAAGTGTCCTTTGAGATGACTGGCACCAGACACCAGAGGAATCTGGCAGAGAGTGGTTCCCTGCTCTTCATCTGCTCCTGTACATCCACCTTCCTCAGTTATACCTTGTCTTTTGCACTTTAATAGATGAGCATTCTCTGGTTTTGCCTGGGCATCCTGCTCTCTTCTTCTGCTACATTCCCACCAGGTGATGGTGGTCGTAACTGTGTTCAAGACCTGCAAAGCCTGGCGTGGAGAATTTGGAAATTTGGAAACTTCCGCATAGGACAAAGCTCTGGACTGAATATGAGCTTGGACTGTTTACTGCTAGTTCTGCCTGTAACGCTTCCTGAGGTTTTCAAAGTCATCCTCTGAAGGAAGAAAGAGGCGGCTTGAGCAGCTGCAGAAGTTTTGATGGGGATGCCACTGTGGCAGAGGAAAGCCTCACGCTTCCTCTAACAAGGTCTTTGAGTAAGAAGTGCTTGCTTTTGCAAACAGAATGTAAACTAGATTGAGCTCGATCACAGCAAAAGAGCCGTGTAGGAACTGTGAAGTAGGAGCCCGATTCCTTTCTGTGGACCATGTGCTGATCCTCATGCATTTCATACTGATTCAGGCTGCCAGCCCTAGAGCTAAGCAGCGAGCATGTTATAGGGGACAAGGAGTCAACACATGGATGTATGGGAAGTTACAAAATGGATAAATCTAAGTCATTTTAATGAAGATACTTTAAGGATTTTTTTAGCTCTGCTCTTAGTAATATCAGTGAAGTGCTTTACAAGGTCAATGTAACCTCTGCATATGTAGCTGAAAGGATTTTTTGTGCATTGATATTCATTTTGCACCAGCCTATAATAAGGTGTCACTTGCAATGGTCTGGTCACTGAACACTTTAAGGTTTGTTTATTAGTCAGAAATCTGTGGTAAGTCATAGTCAGGTAGTTATTACTGTCATTAAGAAGCCCTGCTGCTGATGCTGCTCTGATCTTCTGGAAGTTCAGGACACAAACCAAGATCTATCAATGTCTCGGAATATCCTGGGAACGATTCCTGCTGATTCTTAATGCATTAAATAATTGCAGCTTAATGTACCGATCCACTTTTAGCCATTCATGCCAGGGAACAAATTTCTTTCAAACAATGTCTTGCAGCTATTTTCTTTCTGACTGTTCAGTTCATTGAGACTAAAGCAAACACTCTTTCTACCTGAAGCCTCAGGTAGTGATTCATACCCGTACAAAAGAGCCGCACTCAAAGCTACTAAATCTCACTGCTTTGAACAAAGAGCAGCACAAGGGAGGGTCTCCTAAAGCGTTAGGCAATGAGTCCTGGTCTATTTGTACAGGGAAACTACGCTGCTAACCCATCAAAACAAAGGAAAAATACTCATTGCTGGGGAACAAAGTGAGGCCACTTGGACACATGTTCATTGAAGATGGAGCAAAATCACTCCCATGAACTTTAAGGAGTCTCTGCTCCATAAGGAAGGCAGCGGACACGTCCATGCACAGGATTGGAAGCCACGGCTCCGGCACAGGCTCCTGGCAGCGTCCGGAGCAGCCTTGGCAGGAGAATAATCCCTTTTTGTGACACTTTTGCTGAGGATCCAGAGTCCATTTTTTACCCAGCCTGGAAGCAAGCAGAATTTCAGGCCGGTTTTGTGGCAACAAACAGTGTGCTTAAGTTCCGCTGGGTAGTGTTTGAGACCTGTAAAATCCAAAATACAATCTGTGCATTACCTAACTCAGAACAGAGCTTGTTTTTCATCTTAAGCCACTCCAAGGCTAGTAGAGCATGAATTTCACAGGCTGGGGCTTTTGCCCTTCACAGCAGAATATCTGTATCTGTTTTCCTCCGAGATAAAATATCCTGTTTACTGAAACATCAAATATGAAAAAGCTCCATCCACAAAATTGAAAGGTGGTTTGCTAGGACTAAGCACCACCAAATGAGAGTAGATTTTCCAAGCCAGGTCAATCTTTGTATTTGAATATTTTGCTCTGCAGAAAGCTTTTTTCTTTTCTTTTCTTTTCTTTTCTTGCCTTTTTTCACATAAATGTCCCTCAAATTCCTCTCACCAGCACTGTCAAAAGCTTTTTCTTCAGCATTTTCAGCTCCTGGGGTCACCATTTGCTTGACATAATTTTGTCAAATGGTTTAAAAGTCTGACTCCAGCTCTAGAGAAATGCTCTGACTTCACTGAACTCTACTTCTTCTCACACAAAGATCCTCTGGTATTTCCAAACTGCCCTATTTGTAAGTCTGATTTCTAATCCTGCTATAAGAATTTAATTGCACAACAATTCCCTGCTACTTTCTTCCTTGCTCTGTCACCTGGGAAGCTGGGACAAACCTGTCAAGAGAGGAATATATCTCCCAGTGAGCGTTCCCTCTGCATGCCAGACCCACACGGGGAGATCTGGGGAGGAAAGAGGGTCTATTTGGGATATTTCCATGCCTGAAGATAGAGAGTTGCAGAGCTTGGGAGCTTCTGCGCGAGCCACATTGAGCCGGCAACGCGGGGAGATGCTCAGTGGTTCTGGCCAGTGGCTCTGGCCCTGGTGTGAAGTGGTTTTTGCCAAGAAGCTGCCAGGAGAGGGCTCAGTCGCTGAAGAAACCAGTGAAGGGAGAGGCTCTTTCTCTTTCTTTTTTTCTTTTTTTTTCTTTTCTTTTTTTTTTTTTTTTTTTTTTTTTGCTTGATTTGTGGACAAACACCAAACTGAAACTGATACCGGCTTAGGCTGCACAAAAAGCAAGTCCTTTGAGACCAATGAGAAAAGACGTTCCTTTGCAGAAGGAGCCTGCCTAAATCCCTTAATATCTTCCAGATGGTTCGTAGGGAGCTGCAGTAGATAGAGGAGTGATGCTGCTTTACCTGTCTTTCCTCTGGCTTGTGGGTTTGAGCTGGGTAAAAAGAGAAGCGTCTGCTGTAATTTTTTTTTTTTGTGAGAGAGGAAGATCTATTTTTAAGGAAGAGACTCACACTTTGGGATATTCATTCATGCCTGAGAATGGGGCAAGGAAAACAACAAAATTGCCTAAATGAAAAGAAAGAAGAGGGAAAAAAAGGATAAGATTTATTGCAGCACCTTGCATATTGTTTTAACACTACTCTAATCGGTAGCTGGGGTGCTCAGGTGGCCTCAAGGAGAAGCTATTTGGAAAACAAAAATGACCTCCATGTCAGGCTTTATTCCTTCCTGAATCTTAGGGATGGTTTGTTTCTGCCTGTACACAGACACCCTAATACAAAACAAAACAGAACCAAGCCAAATAAAATCATAGGAGAATTGATATTTAAAATACTCTCAACTGAAATACAAGATCTCACTGATTTCACTTCCTCAGAAGTGACATTTTGCATTTTTGCAAAAAAAATCAGATGGGACAAAGGTTTGACTGATTATATTTATTTCTTAATACATATTTCCCAATTGAGGAAAAACATAAAAAAGATATTCACAGAGGGAGGGGAAAGGGGCAGGCTGGATGCCCCTCCAGCTTGTGGGAAAAGAAAAGCAGGACATCTGAAAATTATCTCTGTTTGCAGCTTGGGAGCAGGCGCTTTTCCCCAGGGAGACATCCCTCCATCTGTGCTGCTACCCTGTCTCGGCAGAGGTTCAGCAACGGTGGCTGGGGAGAAATTAGGAGAGAGCAGAGAACATGATGGCGACTCCAGGAAGACACTGACTCCAGAAGAGAACGACTTTCCCTTTTAAAAGCAGTCACTTGGGGTGAGCCCAGAAATCATTTTTCCTTTCTTAATTGTGGATCTATTTTCTTTCATATGTAGACAGCAACTTTTCCATGCACCCGTCACAGCTGAAGCAGGTATACCTGTGCCTTGTGTTGCTGGAGACTTTTTTGCTTGTTATCGTTGCTCTCCCATAAAATTTGCAGTCTATTGACAATATTCGTGCACAACCTTCTTAAGTGTTGTGGCAATATGTAAGTTTAATGTAAGGAGACCTCTTTACGTAATGTTTAGTAACTAACTCAGTGCATGTTACTGGGATGCAAAATTTACCATTTGGCCAGAAGGCTGTTTCAAGACAAAGAAAACACACAAAATACTTGAAGCTTTTAGAAAGCCCAAACCTAGAGCCTGGAAGTCTCATTTTGTCTGTTCAGTCAAGACAGAGGTTTCTCTCAAGCAACACCAACTTCCCAGGTGCTTTATATTAGTGCCTCTTTACATTTGCAAGCATCTGGATGTCCTTTACTGAGGAGGCTTCATAGGCCACTGGGTAATTCACAGAAGAGGCTGCTTGGGTATGAGGATCAATAAATCTGGAAGCAGCTGCAGTGAGAGGAAAGGCTGCATCCCAACAGAAGCAGCAGAGGCAAAACTGGATGATTGAATGAGTGTGCTCCCTGCACTGGGAAATACAAGAAATACCTCCTGAAAGGAAAGTGGCTGTGATGCTAAGTAAACATCCTTGACCAAAAGCAGCAGGGACTGACAGTGTTGAGGTAGAATCAGAAATTACTGCTGATTCAGTAGAAGTCCTGAAACTCAAGGAGGTTGTGAAGTTGCTAGTGTCCAGGGGATGCTGCTAGTGTCCAACCTGCTGCTCTTTGCAGGCTGTCTGTCAGATGGGGCTGTTAATGATCTTGTGAATACGAATTAGAATTACCAGGAGCAATAGGTAAGTGTTTTGGATGCTAGATGTTCTAGGAAAAGGAAAAGTGTGTGGCAACATCTGGCAGATGTGACAGAATTTGCTTTAATAGTGTTAAAAATCCCAGTATCAGCTTTTAAAACAACAACAACAGAATAGAATAGAATAGAATAGAATAGAATAGAATAGAATAGAATACTGTGGAGAACAGAGCAGAGCTGCAGTTGTTTTGTGTCTGACAGACATAAACTACTGCTACAGCAAAGCAGCAGGCCTTGAAACCGGGTATGGAAAGTTAAACACTCAGGTTAACAAAAAGATGCAGGCAAAATTCATACACTTGTACAGAAAAATTGGGATCTGAAAGCTGATCAGTGTGTGCTGCAATTTCTGAAGCCCTCACAGAAAAAGTGGAAGAATGCAGCAAAGCACCACAGAGGCAAGCAGACAGTTGGAGGATTTCTAGAAAGGAGAAGGAGGATAGCAAGCTCAGAGGCACCGCCGTTCTTCGCTGGCATCTCCATGGGAAATGGTGCTCACCAAGAGATAACTCCACCTTTTAGTAGAGTTTGGTAGTGAGCTGGTCTCCTGCTTGGTCCAGCAGCAGCAAGGAGGGAGAGGAGACTTTTGCATTTAGAATTCCCTAAAATGTGGGGAAAAAAAACTTCAGTGGACACCACAAATAGCTGAATAGGAAGCAATTCTTGGAAACAAAGGAGAAAACTCTACTGGTGTCCTCCCTCTTAAGTAACATTGAAGAAGGACCTCAGAATGCTGGTGGGCCTTGTGGAGAATGAGTTTCAATGGGAAGTCAGTGGGTGTCCTTCAGCCTGATTTTCCCCCAAACCAGTGGCAAATCTGTTTTTTTTTTTGTTTTTTTTTTTTTTTTTTAAACTTTTTGAGCATTTTAACCCAATGTGTTAAAGTAGTATCAAATATAGAATAAGCATATTAAGAAATTCAGAGAATGGTGAGCAAGTATGACTTTTCATCAAGGTAAGGAATAAACTAGAAGTCACTCTACATATATAGACAAAAAGAACGTCAATGTACTACTTCATTAAATTATTCATTCAGCACTTTATCCATTGGTATAGTTCCTATACCATCCAAAAGTTCCATGGGATTTGAAAAACTGAAAATTTAAAAATTAAAATTCAATTAATGTATTCCCCAGAGAAAAGCCTTAGTAGTCTCTGTATTCTTTCTTAAAGCAAGATTTTTTTCCTTGCTTTAGAAGCTGAAGAAATTCTGCTGCAGAATGAAGTATTTCCAGTAAAGTCTGGAACATATAGGGAGGAAAATCAGGTAACTGTTGGAAAAATACTTGCATGTCACTTCATGTAAAATTCAGATCAGAAAGGAAATAAAAAGGTTTCCACACACCTCAGCCTTATTGCCTATAAAAAAAAAAGTACTCCATATGCCACAGACTTGAGGCTGAGCCAGGCTCGGAAGGGGTGTTCACAAGTCAAATGCAATGAGAGATGAATTTAGTGAATGAAATGTCATTGGCAGAGATGTACAAGGCATGTCTGACTTTGAGAAGCTACATGAGAGAGGTCTGTAGGCTTCAAGCGAAGCGTGTAGGGCTGTTAAGCACCTCTTAGAGTTTCAGCAGGATGTGATGCATTATGTAATTTATGTCTAGATATATAAGTGTGCATTTATTTGAGGTTAACTGCCAAAAGCTCTGAGTGCAAGTGTTAACACAGAGCATGTTTCCAAAGGGATGACAGCAGCCATTGTATCGAGTTTCCAAGGCTCGGGAGATGCATGCAGCAGTAATCATGCCGCCCTAGCAGCCCATCCTCTCACAGCTTTCAGTCCACCGCCAGAGCCAGGAAAGTATTAGAGACTTTGATCTCCTCTAATTCTGCTCAAGGCATGACAGAGCACTTCCCTCCCTCCTCGCTGCCCCGAAGCAACGGTAACATAATCTGGAAGTTTTCCTCGGGATGACAAATGTGGACTGAATATAGCAGTAGGATCCAGCAAGGGAATAACTTGCAAGTAATTGGGAGCACCAGAACATGTTTAATAACGTGCAGTTTCGCAGATTATGTACAACGTGAAAAGCTGACAAGCTTCAAGTTGCTATGACAGCTTTGTCACGAGGACTTCATATACTTTTGCATGGAAATGGTGACAAAAGCGATGTGTGCTTTTTTTAAGTAACCAGTAGATGAGATTGTGTCGGAGGCAGGGAGAGAATCTGGCATGCTGCAAGGGAAAATGTTCCAAAATGGAGGAAAAAGAAGACGTGGAGGACTGGGCAGGAATGTCAGCTTAGGGATGTCCGCGTGGGACCTCTGTAGACAGAAGGGACTGGTGGGAAGAGAAGCAGAGTGTGAGGGTCCAGTTGCAAAGCTCACTGGCAGACATTAAGAGCTCTCAGTGAGAGGACACAGAAAAAGGCTTAAAAGCTGTGCTGAGTGTGAGTGACAAGACATCCAGTAAAGAAATATAAAAATAGCAGTTAGAGCATTTTGTGCCAGGCCAATATTTGAAAAACAAGTTCCTATATATTATATGGCAATGTAGTAAAAGGGATGCAGGCAGGATGCAGAGAAGCTGCCCAAGGCAGTTGTTGGAAGTGGAGCGATGCCAGGATCACAAAGACATCACTCTTTACAAGTATTGGAAATATTGCAAATACTTGCCCAAATTCCAAGTATGGGGTAGCCTCCTGGGTACAGCAGTGGGTGCTTTATTTAGTGGTCAAACAAGTAACTCTGCTGAGATTTACCCAGTCTTTGGTCCCAATTCCCACAGTGTTCACCTGCTGAGCTTCTACAATTGCTACTCTGGAAGTTTTGGATCAGCACAACTGAGTCATGCTTCCTCTGTGCCCAGATGGGAAGATGGGACAAGTTAATGAGCAAAGAGCTAAAGGATTTGATAGCCTAAGGAGTCCAAGACTCAAGGAAAAAAAAAGAAAGAAAGAAAAAAAAAGCTAGGTGCAAAGAGACATAAATTTGTTAGGCAGTAGTTCTTGGTTAGAGCAACCCCACACATGATTGGAGTGTCCATTGCACACAGCAATCTGGTGAGCTGTTTGCTAGAAAATGGTGATAAAGTATTGCCATTCATGGCCCTGTGAAAAGCTAAAGGCTTGGAAAGAACCTTGAGGAGATGTACAGGAAGCACAGACTTTGAAGCCTTGGAAAGGATTTGGAGGCTTCAGATTACTGGGAATTATTATAGGGCTTGCTAGACAGTTTATGAAGAAACAGAAATGGATGTTACTAAAGTTTCAGAAGACTGATGTACGTAAAGAAAACAGACCATGGAGGTAAGGGTGCAGAGAAGTCAGTTCTGGAGGAAAAGAGTCAAAGATAAGCTGAAATGGATCTGAACTAGCAATGACTTCTAGTAACAGAGAAGAGTTCTAATCGTAGAATTAAAACATAGCACACACTCTAAAAGTAGGTACTGTTAATATAACAAAAGGCTGGGATGTCAATCACAGAATCACCGAACAGTTAAGGTTGGGAGGGCCCTCTGGAGATCAACTAGTCCAACCTCCTGCTCCAGAGGGACACCCAGAGCACGTGGCACAGGGTGGCATCCAGGTGGGTTTTGAAGATCTCCAGAGAAAGAGACTCCACAGCCTCTCTGGGCAGCCTGTGCCAGGAAAGAAGTTCCTTCTCATATTGAGATGGAACTTCCTGTGTTTCAATTTGTACCCATTTCCCCTTGTCCTGTCACCGTAGTGAAGAGTTTGGCCGCATCTTCTTTACATTCTGCCCTCAGGTATTTATACGTATTGATCAGATCTCCTCTCAGTCTTCTCCAGACTAAACAGGCCCAACTCATTTAGTCTTTCCTCATAAGACAAATGCTCCAGTCCCTTAATCATCTTCGTTGCTCTACGCTGGACCCTCTTTAGAAGCTCCACATCCATCTTGTCCTGGGGAGCCCAGAACTGCCCCCAATACTCCAGCTGCTCCACTCCTCACCAGAGCTGAGGAGTGGAGCAGGATCCCCTCCCTCGACCTGCTGGCAAAGGAGGTATTGATCCCTACTGGAAAGGAAAGCTGTTGGTGCTCCTGCTTTCAGGCTGAACTCATGGGTTATTTTACTTAATCAATTGAAATGTTACTCATACCTCAATTATGTGGTAAACCTTATTCCCAAAACTGCCCCTTCCTACTCTTGAAATAACAGCCTACCACCTTGCCAAAGCAGAATTTGCTTTGCAAGGCCAAGTTCACCCACGTTAATTCTCCAGGTGTTGAAGAAAAGCAGTGCCCTGATATCTGGTGACAAGCACTCTTCATCCTCCTTTGCCTACTTAGGCAAAATCTTAGTGCAGAAAATACAGCTGGGAGAGACTCTGGATATGCTAAAGGAGAGCTGCTACACAGGAGGAAAATTTCCCTGGAGAAGCTTTCTGGGCTTTGGGTCTCCTCCAGCTGTTAAGCACACTGCAATGGAGAGTGTGCCTCAATACACCCTCTGTGCTCCCCTGGGATCAGCAGAAACCCCTTGCCTTTTCCTCAGTGTTTCATGCAGCTACTGTGTTCACTCTTTCGTCTCACTGGCTCAGGGCAATGGTAGAAGTGACCAAGCAGAGAAATGCAAGTCTTTCATCTGACTTTGCAAGACAACCTTTGATTGCCGAGTCACGACTGCTCCTCTTGCTTAAGAATCCTCCTCTTGCTGCTCATTTGTTTTCTAGGATTCGTTTCCGAGCATTGCTAGACGAAGCTAGTTGCACGCGTATTAAATCACGGAATTGAGCAGGTCTCCTAAATCCCATCGATTATAGTTGTTTGGCTCTGCAGATGACTTACACACTTCAGAGAAACGCACACTAATGTGGCTTGCTTCTGGCATATGGGCTGCCTTTGGTGCTCCTCCAAAGCAGTGAAAGCAGAATTAGAAGTGATAGGAACAGCAGGCCCTGAAAAATGGATTTAACATAGGATGGTAAAATCAAACAAATGCTCTATGTTCTCTTGTCTGGCACATACATTTAATCCGTTCCCCTATGTCCTGTTGATTAAGAACATCAGTCTTAATGTCAGGAGATCATATAAGTGGCTTTGTGCACCTCAGAAAATGTCTGTTGCAGGTTGATCTTGGAGCCTTTCTCTCCAAGATTTAAGCTCTCATCCGAGTGAGGTGTTTGGACAATTTCCTAAATGCAAATTAGGTGGTCACTAGGCTGTACAGCTGGCCATTTGTTCCATCTGTCTCAGTCCATGCCATTTCCCTGTATAAATCAATCCTGACCCTTTCCAATTGCAAAGTGTATATTTTTTCAGTAATTTTTTACTGGCTTTATATGAAATACACTTGGCTCGATGATTTGACTATCAGAAGGGTATGACTTCCAATTATTCAAGGTTCTTCAGGGAAATTACATAACTAGGAAAAGGAAAAGGCATGTATAATGCAAAGCATAAATTATTTAGACCAAAAGAACAGATCTAGTGTGCTCATCTTTGAAAAACATGCAAAGGGATCTCTCGGAAACCAGAGGAAGGTTTATAGCCCAGGGGACTTGTTAAGGCCTGGTCTAGTTCTGCCTCGAGTCTCTCAGGGTCATAGAATCATAGAATCATGGAATGCCGAAGGTTGGAAGGGACCTCTAGGGGTCATCTAGTCCAACCCCCCTGCACATGCAGGGTCACCTAGAGCACGTGGCACAGGGCTGCATCCAAGCGGGTCTT
>JAWLRI010001012.1:824463-849037 GCA_034781795.1 Crypturellus tataupa
GGAGGTGAGGCTCACTGGCCTGTAGTTGCCTGGATCCTCCTTCTTGCCTTTTTTGAAGACTGGTGTGACATTGGCCTTCTTCCAGTTGTCTGGCACCTCTTCCGTTCTCCAGCATCTTTCGAAGATGATGGAGAGTGGCTTAGTTCAGGTCACTGTGCTACAACCATGAACGTTTGGGAGAAGACCACCATGACACTGATAGATCTCCTGATAATCTAGAATGGCATCCTGAATCATCAGCATATTGATAGGAAATAATATCCATGTGAAAATAAGTGGCCTTCCAAAGGGAACAATACCTTTCCTGTGCCTGTGCACAGCAGTCCTGATTTTGTCCAAAAACTTGGCACTCTGCCATGCTCAGCAGCCTGTAAGTCTTTGGCAAGAATTATTTCCCCCTTTTGGGGGTATGAATATAAATGACATTTCTTCCTTTGTGGCATCTGGACAGTCTCCATATAGATTCAACAGGTAAATTCATTGTAAACCGTATGAGTGCCACAGCTCCTGCCTGAATGCTGCTCTTGATGGTAGGTGTTTGCTCTGCTGCATGGTAGGCAAGGGGACGGAGCGCCCTGTATCAGGCTGAGGAGCACTCGACAGATCAACCGGGCCATCCCGTGGCCGGGATTTTATTTTATCATTTTGTTGTCATTACTGGAAATAACTAACGCCATAACCTTTGAACAAATCTTTATGTTATGAATGGATCCTAGTGAAAAATATGATATTCTTTTAAGGACATCCTTAAATCCTCCCATTGAGTTTAAAATCAAACAAACCATTAAAATGGTGTTGGGGTTTAAAAGAGAAAAACTATGAGAAGTAGGATATGCTTTATGGCATATTCTGCAAGTATCCTGACCAGAAAAATAAAAAGTAAAAATAATTTTTAAAAGGGGTTGTGGGGGTAGGAGGGGTAAATATTGCCTTTTCTGGTCAGTATGAGTTGTTTAATTTAAGCTGCATTGTGCAGTGCTTTGCTTTTTCAGCTTCTTTGGAAGACAGTTATCTTCCTCACTTTCACAATTGATTTTCTTAGCTAAATGATCTTCTGGATGTTTTTGTGAAGCAGCAATATAAAAGTAACCCAATGAAAATTGTTGCCGAGCAGGATTTCGTGTGTAGAATGAGGTGCGACTGAATAGTCTCAAAGCTCCGTTGTCTTTGCCCAAGACTTTATGCTGAGTTGGATATGGCATTATTAGCCCGATAATTTTCCAGAGTCGAATACAACCTGCTCTATGAGCATCGGAGTTAATGAGGCCTGGTTTGCTCCATCTTCATGTCTTTTGTCCCTTTACTCTCTTTTCCCGGTGGAAAGTGCATTATAAAGTGTCTGCCATATGAGCGACATTGATCTGCAGTGTTGCTCTCTCCTCTCCTTAGCTGCCTAATTTTCCACAAAATTTGTAGGAATCCAGATAGTGCTGAAATTATTCCCTCTTTTCAAATGAGAGTGAAAGGGGTCAGCGGCTTCTCAAGGCATTAGCATTGTCAGGAATGGCTGAGCAGCAGCTCGCCTACAGGCAAGCACAAATCTTATTTCCTTCATCAGCTTAGCACTGAAAAGCACTACCTGATGCCAAGAAACATGGTTCAGCAAGAAGTTGGGAGTGCCCCAACATATATCCCAACACGCAGCGAGAGGAGAACAGCTGCGTTGGACTGTCCCTAGATTGCTGTCACTTTCCTGAAATTTTGAAAATAACAAGATTGGCTATTTACAGCCCAAATAGCCGTAAATACTACGTTACGTTCATTATGGCTAAGATGGCATGCTCATCGGCTTGGATTTTTTTTGTGTGTGTGACAAATAAAAACTGTGTGCATGGTTAAAGCTGCTCTTGTAATTTTTAGTACATGTGAAATGTCAGTATTAGGAAGATCAGAGCTTTAAGTTATTTGTAAAACATGAGCAAGATATTGATTCAGAAAAAAAATACCATTTGGCTGGAAATAATAAAAATAAGAGACAAAATAAAACTATTCATTATTATTGTTAATATTATTTGAATACAGAGAATTAGCATGTTTGGGGTTTGTTTTTCTTGGTTGTGATATTCATGGGAATACAGGTCAGGGTGGTTAAGGTTGGGGAAGAGTGAGTGGCTGCCCTCGATTTCTTCCTTTTGTGAGTATTAACCGATTGCTTTTAGACACCATGCAGCTATCGACACCATGGCCAGAGATAGGGCAGCTGGGTCCTTTTTATAGCTGCAGGTATCAAGAACTGCAGACTGTTGAGCAGGAGAAAATGACTGCGATGGTATATGAGCACTATAATGAGCACTAATGTTTTACTACTTTTCAGTGAGAAAATTAAGGATTCGGTGGACAGACAGACTGACTGACTGCTGTCTCCATCCAACATCTGGTTAAACCTAGAGGGAAGGGAGCCTGGCATGATCTGCTCCTTGCTACTGACAGCAAGAAAGCTCCTTTGAAGCCAAAAAGATAACTCAATGTAAGTGGCTGTGGTAGAAGATTGCAGCCTCCAATATGGTTTGACTGAAGCAGAGAACAATTTTAGAAAATGACATCACTTTCCACTTTCATAAACAATCCCAAGGAGACCCCAGGGATGCTGGAGATCAATCTCTGCAATCCTCTTTAGAAGCCACCTGAGAGAAAGTTCATGGAGATGGATCAGTTGACGAGTAGCAAGTACTCAGAGAGACAGTGCCCATAGAGATCATCCATTTCTGTGCTTCAGAAATCCATTAGTTTTTCTTCAAGTTGTAAGAAAAAGGAGTAATTCTCCAGTTGCTTTACTGGTTTCCCTTGCTCAAACTCTGTGACTGCTTCTCGTGTGGGATGGCAGGGTATGGGAGAGGAGATGAGGGCAAAGACGCTCAGGTCACCTACTGCTGGGAGCAATGGGCAATTTAAATGTTTTGCCAAAGATAAATCACTGGGTTTGGTCTGGTTTGTGTCAGGCATCAAAACCCTACCGTAGAAGATGGCCTTGCTAAAATCTTCCTCCTAGGCAAGTTAACTCCAAGCCACATAATAGATAAACCATGGGATTATCTATCGTGCCAGGTTACCAACTGAATTCTTCATGTTTCCCAGGAACAAAGCAGTCAGAAGATGGTGAAGGAGAAAGGAGCAATAGATGTAGTAGTATCTTGAGGACCTAAGCCCAAATGAAGTATTTTAGGGGATTAAAAAAGCATTTGGGGTTTATTGTGTTTTGAGCCATGAGGAATTACTATGTTTACAAACAAATTAGTTGCTGAGTTATTTTCCACTGAGATTTGAAAAAACTGTGGAGTAACCACTGCTTCTCTCAACTTGAATAAGGGACACCAGCAAATAGTCTAAGTATCTCCTCTGTTATCTCTTCACACACTAGACAGTCACTGAAAATCCTTGAAGATAAGTTTAGGACAGCTAAACTCTGAAAATTCAGGTCACAAGTGCAAGTGGTATTTCAGCACTTCGGAATATCCATTCCGAATCTACTTGTCCTACTGATGTCCTTGAAGATCTTTCAAGGGAATGTTTTATTCAGATTTTTTTTTCCCTTCCTTACAGTAATAAATATATTTTTAATATATTTGTGAATGAGAAAGCCTAAGCACTCTCCTCTTGGAGGTCTAAAGTATCATTCTGAATTTGAGTTTCCTCCTCAAGCTAGAAAAATATTTCTAAGAAATATTTAACTTTTACCTCATTGACTGACAGTGCAATAAATATTGACATCTGTAGATATATTGGTAAAGTACTGAGACTTCCAAATCGAGGAACTTTAATTATTTTCTCCTGCTGTTTGCTTACACCATTCTTATAAGCCACCATGGCAAGGGAAGTCACAACGACTTGCACAAACTAGTTCTCTCCCCATGAACCAGTTGCCCTGTGTTGCCCACACTAATTTCAGCATAGACGACACATTCAGGATGCTTATTGCAGTGGGATCTGGCCTTATTTTCAGTTTCACGTGTGTTCTACCCAGCTACTACGCAGCTACTGTTCTGTCCCACTCCTACAACTGATCTCCATTTGTAAATTGAATATACTTACATGTTGAAAATAAACGTATGCTTTTACAGGATATTTTTCCCTCCACTCTGCTCCCTTCTCTGCCCAACCCATAATCTTTGGCTCCTGCCTTCTTTTTGCCTCCCCTGATTTTGCAGCTACCTTCCTTTTCTCCCGCTGTGTCTCCTAAACTCCAGAACAGCTTTCACCAGGGTCCCTGTTCCCCATCTCTATTTTATAAAATAAAAAAATGTAGTCGCATTTCACTTAGTGCTCCCATTTCAGGCATGCAGAAGGAAGCAGAAGTGACAAGCTACTCAAGCCACAGGGAAAGTACTATCCAAGTCTATGAAGGAGAGATGAACATTACTGCATTACTTACTGTGCTGGGGATGTTTTCCATGTTCTCCAAAGACATTTTTCATTATGTAACAGTTGGTTGCACTGCACTGTTTTAAAATCATTCCAGGCTCTTCCCTGCTGATATTAGCAGTACATAACATCATTAAAATTATTTTTCAATCTTTTAGATACTTCCAGAGATTATAAACAAAGGTGGTCCCAAAGCATAAATCCGTATCTTAACCACCCAAATACTTTGGATCAGTTCTTTAAAAATAGAGACTTTTCACAGTAGTTTGGAATTTAACAAAGATTTTTCCTTCTCTCATGCATGTTTTAACACAAGCTGTCGACTTAACTGTAATTTTTCTTTAATTGCAAAAGTTGTGTAAGATTCTGCTCTGTTGTCTTAGATGCTACTTAGAACAGGATGCCTAATGAACATTGGAGTATGATCTGCTAAATTTTTATTACCGTCAGCCAGAGAATTACTAAGTGTCAATCTCCTTTTGTATCACAGGCTGAGTTTTCTATGTTGGTGACTAAAGAAAATCCTTTTTTTATGTGAAAGGAGGGGATTGACTCAGAAATGGCTAACGCAATAAACATGGAACTTGGTGTCACTGTTTGTGCAGTTATCTATCAGAAGATAGAGAGCCTGTGAGTCCAAGGACACAATACTACATTCTGGATTAATGGTCAAGCTGGAAATCCTATAGGAGGGAACTTTTAGGTGTTGAGGATTGACTGGCATCTGTCCTGCTGAAAGTAAAACCTGCGTTATAGCAGCAAGGAAGCAGAGGTTGGCTAGTGCTGACACCTTCTGAAAAGCTCATCCTCTATCACCTACCACCTTCAACAACATGGCCATTTCCCCTAACAGAGTTTTTGTACTAGGTGGTGCCCAATCCTGGGTCCTCCAGCTTGTTTTTCCCCCATTTCCTAATGACAACAGAGCCCGAGGCTGGACATGGGCATCCACGTGTCTTCGTGGCAATGGGTGTAAGCAACAGCCAGCAGGAAACTGCTAAGCGCCTAGAAAAACAGACACATGCTCTTTGCCATTGCCAGAGATTATGCTGGTGTGTCCTGCTCTCAAACTCTTTAAGAGAGATTTTATTGTTCTGATAAAATCAGAACACTATCTCTGATTTTATCTCCATTTTAATGAGGAGATGGTGCTTTTTTTCTGACAGAATAAGGAAGTCATGCCAGGCTGTGGGCTCAGCAGAGCCATCCTGCTGGACACAAAACTGTATCTTTCAGTCATGGTTGTAACTATTTCAAAATCCTGCTCTTTTTCCTGGAGAACTCTGTTCGCAAACAAACCTATTGACGGATACGTGATAGACAGTGATGAAGCCCAATGTGAGAAACTGCACGATCAAGTTTTTCCTTGCATGTCCTGTGCTTTTAGTACAGCATCTGAGGGTTTTTACTCAACTTTATTTTACTGAGTAAAACAAGGTGATTTTTCAGGGCTGAGCGGCAGGGAGGGTGGAGAAAGAAGAAGAAAAAAGAAGGCTGAAATGCTTATATATGATTATCCCACTAGGCATAATGTAATAATACTATAACTTGCCAGAAATGCTTTTCTTTTGAGAAGAAGCAAAACACCTGTCAAATTCTGTGTTTATTCTTATAAAACTGCTTATGCAAACAGCAGTCAAAAAGATGAGGGTGGGGAGAGGGAAGGAAAACATGCCTGCAATGCAGGGCTTATGTTGCAGGGGGAGAAGCTGGGGGGAACATAAAATATCTGGGATTATGGAGAGGCAGATGTTCAAATGTGGTGAGATGGTGGTTGACTGATTAAACACTGTGAGAGCGGGTGTGTGCAGGTGGGAGAAACCCTAGCAAGAGAAAGAGCTGCTAGGCTTACCTGGACAGGGAAAAAATATGTGTTTCTCAAGCTTAAAGGCCATTCTTCCTCAAGAATGGTGAATCTGGAGGGGATGAAGCCTCCAGGTGAAGCCTGGAATTAGCATCCTGAAACAGGAATTAGCTCTGACCAGCCTCCAAACTGTCTGCTAGTAGTCTGGTGATAGTTAGTTTTGGGGCTAAAACACGTGGAATTGAGAGAGAATTAGCTGCACTGTGTGGAAAAAAGAATTTGTCACTAGAAAGAGGTGAGGAGGCAGCTCTGTCTAAATCCACTTGCAAAAAACTCCAGAATTACAATTTAGCTGACTTCAGTAAGAGGCCAAAAAAACTGGGGCGGGAGGGAAGGAGAACATGGTCCAGGAAGACAGGACCAGGATCCCATTAAACAGGATCCAGAAAAATAGGTGGAGTAGAGTGAGGGTTGAGGAACAGGCAGGCTTGGTGAGGGGGGGAAGGAAGGGGGGGAAGAGGGAGGAAAGAAAAAAAAGTCTCTATTGAAAAGATACTGCCTTTCTTCCTTAGACCACACATGTGCAAGGAGGTATGACAGGTCTTTATGTCATTATTAATGTGAAGATTCACAATACAGTTTTAAAAATGGAGGCAGCTGTAGGAGCAGCAAAGTCCCTGACTTTCAAGGATCCAGGAGACAGTGGAGAAAAAAAGATGCCCTAGGTCAAGCTTAAGGAAAAAGGAGCTCCCTTTAGCTAAACTACAGCAGCATCTGAAGCAGCCATACCATCCCTGCAACTTGTCCAAAGGTATTTAGAGGCTATAGTAATTTAGTAATTAACTCCAATAGGTAATTAGGTAATTAACTCCTTGTGTCAGACACAAGAAACGTTTAAAAGAAAAATGCTAAGCTGTATTTAGTTTAGTCATAGACTAATGAGGTTGCTTCTGAGCTCCTTAAGTCTTGGTTTGTGTGCTGCAAAACACACCTGGATAAGCTGGGAACACAGAGCAGATCCTCATTCCTGCGGTTTATGAGAAGGACTGAGTTGATTGCAGGTAATCTGGAAAGCTTAAGTATCTGGGGTGGGGTACAATGAGGTCACTGTAAATCCCAGCTGAAATGAATCAATATCTGGTCTTTAGATATGCTTAACTGCAAAGCCTTGGAGGATGGGCAGATCTCCCTAGACCAGTTTTCCTTCATGTGTCTTTGTGGTGGAATTAGAGCTGAAAATATATCTAACAATGAATGCACATGAAGGGCTATTTCAGTATGAGCAATTACCCTACAGGAAAGTCAGTGCACTTGCTGTATATCTAAGAATAATGGATTAATAACTTCTAGGATAAATGATGCAGCCTGGTACTTTATGGTACAGGAGTAGAGGGGGAAAGAAAATATCAGTGGGGTACCTGCAAAACCCAGGCAGAAGTGCTGAATTCTGCCTCACTACAGAAAAACATAAAGGGGGATTGGAAAGAAAAGAAAAATAATGTTTTTGAAGAAATACTCTGATGTTGCAGGGGAGAGTAAGAAAATGTACTGAGTGGTGGTTGCTGAGTATTCTTACATGCAGCAACTGCAACCTCTCCCATATAGATATTTGGAGCAGCATCAGCTATGGGTTGCCAGAGCAGCTCCTCTTGGTAGAGTGGTCTACACTCTCCCTTTGAAGTACGGCAGATATTAATAGGGCCAGAGATATTTAAATTGGCCTCACGTGGAACGACAGCATATTTTGTAGCAGCTCTGAGCCTGGCATTATGCGAGAGCAATGGGGAGTCTTGCTGTCGTAGCGCATGACGAGTGCTGTGTTTGCATACAGAGCAGCGCCGGGGAGAAGCCCAGCGGGGAGATGCCGAGGGAGTGTTAAAAGGTTTGCGTGTTTGATTTAGCACAAGGAGTCTTAGCAAAGCACTGGAGGTGAAAACGGCACAAATAGTGTAAAAAAAACCTCTAGAACTCCCTTATTCTTTTCTGCACAGTGTATATGGTGCTGACACCTTACTGAAAGGAAGGAGAGAAGCAATAAACACGTATGGCAGAGTCGATATTGCTATGGCTAACATAGTTAGTAGCAGTGAAAAGGAGAGATAAGAAAGAAGTGGCTTAATAATTGCCTGCAGACAAAACCAAAGGAAGGTTATAGAATAGCCTTAACATTAATAAAAGAGTCTACAAGCTGACAGAGGGGACCAGGAAATGGTACTGCAAAGCAATATCCATGTAAAAATGAGGAGTTACATTTTATAGGGATTCCAGGAGCTGGAAAGCAGGCTTGTGTTTACGGCCTGCCCCAGCCCAGCTCCCCTGATTTCTGTGCTTGGAGAAGCTGGTTAGTTGAGAGAAGATGAGCAGCAAATGCCCTGTTAAGCCAGGCTCAAGTCTTATATGATGTGCAGGTGGAAGAAAAGAAAGGCAAAAATGAAAGAGGAAGCCTAACTTTAAAAATAACCCCATATTTTACTTACGATTGGTGTCGCAGTTGTGCTAAATCAGACCAATAACAAACCACGGGGTGGCCAAGCACACGCAAGCGACAGTGCCCGACCCAGGGGAGCAGACTGGAAACAGCGTGTATGACACTGCATTTGATATGAGGAGCCGCGACGCGAGGAGCCACGACGCGGGCTGGCTGCCCGTCTGTGCGTGGATGCCTGTCGTGGCAGCTGGGCAATGACTTCTGAGGCCTCAGGGCAGCGCCTGCAGTGCCTAGATGGCTTTCTCTTCCTCTTCTCTTGTTGTCTTTTATCTCGGGAGATTACTGAATTGAGAGCCTGCCCTCTCGTAATGAGGCCAGAGCACACTGGAATTATCTGCTGGCATCAGTTAATAAATAGCTGAATAAAAGGCAAGAGGCTGGCGGAGCTTGATACGCAGCAGCCCTTGCTGTCAGCTCTCTGCAAAGCCCCGGACGGCTCCTCCACAGGGGCCTTGGCATCTGCAGGAGAGACAGGAGCAAGGGCAGCTCGCCCCAGCACCATGCGGCTCATGCAATTAAGCTAAATTGGCGGATTCAGTCCCTCATTCCTCCTCGAGAAGCGAAGCTCTCAGCTGTGGTCAGGCTGCGGCCGCTGATGAGACGGAGCTGCACGGCAGCACGTTCTGGTGCTCCCTCCTCGGGCGCAGCGCAGGGAAATCAGGGACTTCGCCTGCAGCAGAGGGGAAAAGCAAAACCTCACGGCCTCCTCTAAGCTCAAGTCATTGCTCCTGGTTTATTAATTTAGTGGCTATAGTAAGTCATTAGGCAGGACCGACCGATGGTCTTGGCAGGTTAGGACCCATATAAATTAAAGTGTTATTTTATTTTTTTGATTGAGGACTACGGAATTTGGACTTTAATGCAATTCATGCCTCTGCCCTTAGTAGATGAATGCAGTAGGTGATTGCCTTTGTTTTTGACAGAGCTTGGACACGAAGTTAATAATAAAAACTTCCTCTCTTTCTTTCAGGAAAACACTGCAATTAGTTGAAGATAATTCTTTCTGTAGAGCATCACGTGTTCAAGTGTTCCTGTTACTTTAGCGATGCAGATAAAAATCGCATGTTTTTATCTGTTTGGATCAAGGAACCTAGAAACAGTGATCGTCTGTTTATTTTAATGGTTGCTGAACCTCTGTTAAAAGGTATTATGCATGGTGTTTGATTTCTCTGCCTTTGCATCTTCTCATCCCCATGGTTACTGTTTGATTAAACCTTGATCAAAGAAAAGACAAATTGTGTTGTTAGTTATTTAACCCTCTATGGACAGGGCTCTGGATAAGAAAGTCAGTCCTAATGCATATAGTTGTCAAAGCCTTTTTAAAGAAAAATTCTCACTGAAAAAAAGAGGAGTTTGGAAGAATATGCAAGATTTGGCCTTTTGTTTTCTAACAGATCTCACTCCTCTTATAAATTTTTGTTTTCCTTTATCTACTTAAAAGAAAAGAACACTTTCAATTTGGAATTGAAATTTATATTCATTTATATTCAACATTGCTGTCATTAAGCATTAGAAAATGAATGACTCTTCCTTTTCATTCTTTGAAAATATTTCTTTATTTGTGTCAGTTCAGGTCAGATGTCAGTGATACGAAGCCCTGGTCACTTCCTTGTATTTCTGAGCAGCTTCAGCAGCTTTCTGACTGCAAAGGAGAGAACTGAGCCACCTGCAATGAGAGAGGGAGCAAGCAGCCTGGTCTTCCTCACATACCCTCATCTGCGCTAGAACTACACAGGGAATATCATATTGGCCCAGTTTATAAATGCATTTAAATCGTTTTGCTGTCTAATGGGAATTTTGGGGTATTTGGCCAGGAAATGACCATGCTACATCGTGGCACACCAGGGATTGGGCCAACTGGCTGCTTTTGGGCTTTTAGGCCAGGAGATGACCAAGGAATTTCAGTGTAGGCTCAGAAACAAACATAGACGGTCATGGACAATGAGACTTGGTGTGGGCATCTTGACAGATCTGGTTTTGGGAGCCTGTAGTATTCATCACAGCAACTGCACTGGCAAGAGGAAACAACTGCCAAAGCAAGGAGGATGGGACCCCCAGCACTCTGCATGCTGCAAGCATGGGGCTCTGCCAAGGGGGTGGAAAAGAGGGAGTCTCATCTGTTTCAGTGTTTCGGAGCAGCTGGAAAAAATCGTTAAGTTCAGTTTAATCCAGAAAGCTGGCAGCTGGAAAAACAGAAGCAATTAAGGTGCATCCTAATACTGTGACAAAATTAATCACAGCCAGGAGGGTTATTTGGAATACAAAACAATTCTGGGATAAGAATCTCAAGCACTCAGAGAAAAGTCCTTCAAAGAACATGCAGAATGGAACAGAGAAACAGCAAATGGAGATTTGATTAGGCTGAGGCTGATAACAAAATTAGTTAGAATTTTGCTAGCTCTAGGAGCTGTGAAACTCCTAGACTTGTAAATCACTTGGATAGAAAGGTGTTGAGCTCCTTTTGCCTTTGCTCCAGTGACCTGCATGACTCCAGAGAATTGCCTACGGATCACAGACAGTTACTGCTTGAGGACTAACTTGTGGGATCATTAAGAAAGCTAAGCTGGCAGAGGTCAAACCTTTTGAGACTTTCAAACTTGGTCTTTCATACCACATGGGAATTTGCATCCAGTTGTCCACAAAGGTTTCCTCTCTTTATATAAGCGATATAAGTATGCAAGTAATGTGTGATTTAAGACGTTTCACTGGTAGTTCTTGACGCTATCCTGCATGTATGCAACAAAAAATCACTTTCTTCAGCCTCTACTCTCTACCATAGCCTCACGCAGTTCAATTTTTGGATTTTTATCAGAAGATTCTGCATACACATACCTATTTCTTCACTAGCCCAAGAGAAAGCACCAAGAAAGTCAATTCTGAAAGTGTCTTTAGCTGTCTGTGTGCTTCCCCTTACAGCATTGCTGGATAAATTTGAGATCTGACTGACAGTCTGACTGCTACATGTTTATGATGCTTTCTTCTGAGACCGCATACTTCGTGGATCATGGCCAGGATAATTCATCCATCTCTATCTTCTAAGAAGCTTCTGCATGTTCTTCCATTTCTCCTTGCCATCTTCTGTTCCATCATTTCTTTGGTCTTTCACATGGGTCTGTTTTCCCTTCCAGCAACCTGACAAGTTTTGTATCTCCCTATAAGATCCAAGCTCTACACTCAGAAGTGGTTTGGAAAAACCTTTGGCTGGTGCAGCAGTTAGCTTAGAGCAGCGTGAGACTCAGTTGTGGAAGTTAGAGAGATATCATCAACATCTCCACAGCAGAACCAAAATACTCCTGGTCAGAGTCAACATTAGATTATGGTAAGGACGCAACAACTTAGGCTGAAATCTGCTTCACAAACCTCCTTCGTCTGGAATTCTGTCTATTCTTAGCTGGTACCAATTGTACCAAGGGTGATGCACTAGGAAGAAGTACTGTAAAAGCTAGTTATGTCTTTCTCTAGCCTCTGCTTATAACTAATGCTTGAGAGAAGAAATGCTTGCAGAACAAATATTCTTATGTGCCTTTCTCAAGCTTTTTGTTGTCCCCAGCTATTGTCCTAGCACATGGCAGAGCTAGGAAAAGGAGTAAATAAATAAATATATATAGTGAAAAGAGTAAACGTGCTTTTTTTTTTTTTTTTTTTTTTAAATAGGAGATACAGAAATAAATTGGGGACATAAGAGCTGTTGCTGTAAAAGTTGCCTATTACACAACTAGTCAAGAGGGAACTTCCACCTTCAGAAAAAATGTGAAGCTGTGTAAATTTGGCCAAATCCCCAGATACTCACAGGGGTCAGATCTTACCATAGAAGCTTTATCTATATTGCAAAACCATTGTGACAGTTTATGAAAGGGGAACCCAGAGTTTAACAGAGTGCGAGAAAACATATTGAGACCATTCCCATTTATATACCAAACCCCCTGGGGAAAGATAAAACCAGTATTTACAGATTGTCTTGATGCAAGACAGGAAGACAGGAAGACAGAACAATGTTTCAGTTTCCTGCTAGTAAAAATATATAATGCCATGACGGTAGCTTTAATTAGAAAGAGTTCCAAGGATATTTGATTTGGAAGTTTTTTATATTTTATATTTTTTCCTAGTAGGCAAACATTGAGTAACACCGTGTTCTTTACTTATTAATTTTCCTGTAGCTTTGTAACAGAACTTGATGAATGGAAAGATGGCTTTTGGTTAATATACGGAGAGAGTGTGTGAGAACTGAAATAGCAAAAAAAGGCTTCATCACTCAGGAGACTTCCTGTAGATTAATGCATGGCCTATGAATGAAGGTAAATGACTTCTGATTGGTGCATGAAGCCATGCTAAACTCTAAAATGAGTTGTGTTGAAAGTTTCTTCATTTGGGTGGGCAATAGTCCATGGACACATGTGAGGCCTGCCAGTGGATCTGTTGATGTTTAAAGTATGAGGACTGCAACTATAACCAATTCATTAACCTCCTCTAGGGTTGATGTGGCATGTTACATGGAGGGTAGTGAAGGGACATCTCAGATCCACATACAACTGCAGACATAAAGCTAAACAAAAGTAACAGTCAAGGCCCTTTATGTTATAAAAACAGTGCAGGTCAGGAAAATATAGGCAGTAGGCTAAGTACACACTAGGACTAAACTTCTGGTGGAGGGCAATATAAAATCAGAGCGTATGTTGGAGCAGGAAGCCTGAAGAAGGCTTGAGAAGAAGGCATGACCTTGAGAGGAAGCAGAACAAGTTTGTTGGGTTCAGTGTTTTGGGGAGGATAGTAAATTGCATCTTTGAGCCAACTACCGTAGGCAATTTCTCTGCTTCTACTTTGCTCAGGAAGATAGGACATTGTGCACAGCACTGTAATGAGACCAAATTACACTGAGAATCCATCTGCCTGGTGTCACATAGAAATTGTTTCCTACAGGGATTCCTGTATGACCCACCACCCTGAGTGGCTAACCACAATCAATGTGTACTGAGACTGGAGAACTGTCTCTTTTCTGGTATCTTTGTTCATTCCTTAGAGAAAAAGATTTACAAAGTGCAGCACATAGTATATGCAGTGGGTAGGCAGGGAGCACTTTTCCCTGTGGTGCAATGGTGGGATTTCTACATCTGTTCCCTGAAGACCTTGTGTCCTTTTGTTGGGGGCAAGTAACAAAATGGCTTATGAGGGCTCACTCAAGCACCTTTGTTACCATGGTGGGTAGAAGACCACCACTTGGCAGCAGCCCAAACTTAACTGGATTAAGGAGAGTATGGAAATTGCATACTCATGGCCACAGCAACATGCACAAATGCCCAAACACTGCTGTTGGGAGAGGTAGCTTTTATTTGCCTGCTTGCTACAGCTAGAAAAATGCTAGGGTTTCAGTCATATGAGTGAAGGGCTCTCGATCTGTAATAACTTAGATATGATGGTACAAGCAAGTAGCTATAGCTCAGATTACCCTTCATTCTATGACTGAGGGATTTTGCTTTCTCTGCTTCTCAGATAATTTCTAAAGTGATTTACACTAATTGTGAGTTTCTGTTTTGCTCTGTTTTGTGATTTTTTTGTATAATAAATCAGTCTAGGAAAAATCAGATGACCCAGTATGCTCTATTTATTCTTTTGATAATCTTACCAAGGTAAGACCATCAAACTCTTAGCTAGTCAGGAGGCTTTGCTATTATATTACATTAGTCTTCATTTAATGTTTTTCATTTTAGTAAAGATTTCTGATGTTTCACATAAGTGCTCTTGTGTGCCTTTTGTATAGGTTTAATAGAGTAGAATGTAAGAAAAAATCTGTAAGGCCCTGAAACAGAACAGAAACACTTAGCAACATGTTTGGCAAAAGTACTGTTTTTTCCTAGTATATTAGTAGGACCACTGAATGTTTTAAGGAGATTTCTGTGGTGTTTCATTCTGAGCAGAAAAAAATATTAGTCAGGTTATAGAAAAATGTCTTAAATTACATTAATATATTTTAAATATATTTACAAATTTACATATATTTACAGTACAAATTGTACTATCTGTAGAGCAATCACCACTAAAGAATGTTGAAATTATAGATTTTACTGCAGGGAATAAAATGCTTTTTGACTATGTCTTGTACTCTGATCTTAGGACTAAAACAGGAAATTTTCTTTGTGAGTTAGGCACATTGCCTGTTATTCTTAAAGAGAAGTCTGGCTCTACCTTCTCTTTATGTCCAGGGCTCCTGGGCACCTAGGTACTAATCCGAGAGCCAAATTTCTTCCACCATCATGTAAAAGTTGCTACGTCGAAGAGTCTAGCAGAGGAACAGAACAGATTAGTTTGAGATCTGCAAAGTTCCTTCAGTCTATTAATTTGACTTGAAGACTTGCTCTTCTAACCATTAACTCTGAACCTTCAACTTCCCATTTCACAGGAGTGTGTTTTATTTTGTCTCAAACAGTAGTAATGGTCTACTGCAAATCTGGGAGGAACAATACTGTACATATCAGCCAGGGTGGAAAACAGCTTGACTATGTCTTCTCAGCTCTGTGGCACTATTAACAAACAGGATTTAAATGACACAGTTTAATAATAACCAATAGAGTGAGCCATCATAATTGGAAAGGTGTAGAGAGTGGATTACAAAGTCTATTGAATTGCTTTTTGGAGCATAATTATTCTTTAAAGCTAGAAATAAAAGCACTCTGAGGAGTGCTTTGGATCATCACTCCCCTGAAACAGGCTCTGACCCCTTCTAAAGAAATGAAAGAGGTACCATCAGATGGGACAAACAGAGATGTGACAAGGAGCAAACAAAAAAGGACCAGAAAGACAAAGATTCATGTAACTCTAATTGCTACAAGTGAAAACAGTATCTCTAAAATATCCTGGAATTACGCCAACTTACCTTTCTGGTGATGACATTAACTTCAGGCACAGTTGCTTCTGCTAAGGCCAAGAGAAGTTTTACATCATGATGTATAATTTCACCATACTGCTGAGATGTTCCTCTAATTCACAGAAACAACTATTCCACTCTAGAAAATGTAAATATAAATACAGATATCTCCAGTTAGGCAACTGTCATCCAACAGCAACACTAACAACAGCCAGAACCATGTTCATATCTAGGAGCTATTAACATCCATGCAGGATCTCCATAGGATGTTGAACATCTGTATGAAAAAAATGGTACCCAAAAGAAGCATAAAGGAAAAGTCTCTCTCTCTGTAAGGCTAGAGGACTGTAGCACTCTTTCAAAGGACTTCTGGCAGCGTGGATGCCCTATCCTAATCCTCCCTAACCCTACCTGCTCTAATCCTATATACCCTACCTTAACCCTGCCTACACTAATACTACCCTGATGCTATCCTAACCCTACCCTACTATAATTCTACCTATCCCACCCCAACCTAAACCTACACTAACCCTACTCTAAAATTACCCCAACCTGAACCTATCCTACCTAACATATCCCCTACCTCCACCCTCCTTTCTACACTACCCTACACCCTATCTTCCACCTTACCCTCCATCTTCTACCTTACCCTCCACCCTCACCCTGCCCTATCCTGTCCTACTCTACACCCACTACACTACCCTACTCTCCAACCTATACTCTACCCTAACCTACCCTCTACTCTAACCTACCCTATCTAAACTACTCTAACCAACTCACCCCATCCCATACCAATGCGTCATCCCCCATGGCTAGTTTTCCTACAATCAAGGCCAAGACTTTAAAAGACAGAGCAAAAGTTCCTTTACAAGGATTCTCACAGTAAGGATCAAGAATGAAAGTGTCCAGCAAATATCGATAAATATAAGTCATTCATTTTATAGGATATTCTATGAAGCGTTGTCCCAACTAGAGACATATTGTTGATTATTTGATAGTCTATTTAGTGCCTTGATTTGAATTTTTCACTCAAGTGAAATTGGAGCGTATATTAATTTATACCTATTTTAAAAAATGCCTGTTCTCAACTGCAATTTCACTTTTGACTGTAGTTCCCTCCATACTTGTCAAGCCCATAAAAGGTTCTTCCTGGCAACAGACACTGGAGAAGCTAGGTCTATCCCAAGGCAGCCGAGATAGATACTCCAAGTAGAGCCAGAAACTGGGAAGCAATCACAGTCAGTGCAGTATAGTTAAAGACTTAGTTTCTAATCCAAATGTAGAACAGAGTACCCAAACTCTCAAAATGCTTCAAGAGCAAGCTCAGTTCAACTGTTCTTTGAACTATTTATACTCATGTCACCCATGGAAATTAGCATATATATTGGCTGTAGATTCAGTCCCAAACTGCCACTTTTTTAGACAGCTTCAGGTTCTGAACAGATTTAATGCCAGCTCTGTGTGTTCCCCTTCATTTGGGGGCTATTCAGGCTGTTTGGTCACTACTGTTGCTAGGTGTTTTGCACACCTCTGAGCCAGTGTGACAAATTCTCCTCTACTGAGAGCAGGGTGCATTCCCTCTAGGAGGAGGAAATAGGAGAAAGCATCTATTGCGGGATGGGTAGAAGAGGGTGCAAGAGGGACCAAGAATGTTCTCTTAAACATTGTCTTTATTGCCTGCCTTGCTAAAACACTTTCATAATTCCTCTACTGCATATAGAGTAATCACTGGAAAAAGAGGCTTGGCAGCCCAAACTAAGGACAGTGGCTCTTTAATTATACTACCAGGCACCCTACTGCTTTCTCCTCCTTCCTGACCAGTCCTTTCATTTCAGCATTACAGGCCCACTTTCTGTAAATAGATTTTTTTTTTATCCTAACCTACTCTCCTAATTCTCAAAGCTGCTTGAGCTTGTTTATTTTTGTTGACTGCCTGCAAGGGAAGGCTTTAATACTTCATTCTTTGTAACTGAGAAGAGTAATCTTTCCGGACTCTACATTACTCAAGCAGCCAGACAAGAACCATCAGTCTCGACAGTGCTAACTCGGCTGCTTCAGCCAGAAGCAAAATAGACTCCATGTGATTTAGCAGTAAGGGAGGGTGAAGGAGAATAGTAGAGTGACATAAATGCAAGTAAGACATGCTCATCAGGGAGAGCTGTCGTCTGGTATCAATAAAATCAAATAGGGAGAATTTTGATTCATTTATCCCAAGACTGCAAAGCTGCTTGATATTTTTCCTCCTTAGCAGAAGTTGAAAGCACACAAAGTGCAAATATCCTTGTGCTACCTAATTATTTCATTATAGTGAAGGATCGGTTAAAAAATTCATTAAAATCTAACCAGTGGAAAATAATATGATTCCACTGACATTTGATTTAATTAAAATCTGTAAATTAGGAATATTAACGTGTGTATTAGCTCTTGAAGGTCTTTGAAAGCAGCACCTGCCACTATCTTGCCCTTCTAGATACTGTGCCTCTGAGATGTGTGGGCTACACATGGGCACAAGTAGTTCTTGGGGTCCTGATTCAGTAAAGCTAAGTGACACTAACAGGAAAGGTGGCATTCACAGTCATTCAGTTTGGGGAGCAAACTATACTCAAATTAGTCAAGCAGTGTTCCACATTATCAGAATAAGTATTATTTGTTCAATTTAGTCTCAACTGTCCAGGAATCAAATTGATTCTCTGAACTATGAGAAACATGGCTATGAGCCAAAGCCACTGAAACCAAGAAAAAGATCCCCTGCTGACTTCAATAGCTTGTTTGAGCTCTCCCAGTGTAAGTAAATGACATTTTTCTAAAGTGAATTTCTTTTTCCTGTGGCATCTTCACACAGTAATTTCCACTGTGGCTACCTTCATCTGTACACTTCTCTTCTTCCACGTGCAATTTCAGGCTTTTATTGTTTCCAATACTTTATAATATTGAATTGTCAGGATGGTTTTCTCTGTGATTTCATACTGAGAATTGACCTAGTTAAAATTAAAGGTTGCCAGCCTAAATTAGATTAGGTTAGTCTAGTGATCTGAAAAAGCACTGTAACATACTGTATTGGTCTTTATTTCTTTGAGCAAGAATGGCTGGGTGACAAGACAGCTATTTCAGCCACTCAGTTTACACTCTTATAATTACAGGTCTGATGACATCCTATAAGGACAGAAAAAAAGACTAAAAGTGATCAGTTATTTCAATTTGAAATACAGTATTTACACAGATTTATTTTTAGTTATAAATAACATATTTTGCATTTCACTGAAAAAGTATATGGATCTAACTATTAGGTAAGTACCATTTACTGACAGTAAAGGTATTTCTGCATTTTTAATACTGTCTACATTGCAAACCCTCAAGCCTGAAGTATAAAAAGCATCCTAGCATCTCCTAGCTTTGGAGCTTGCACAAAGTAGATATCCTGCACTCCGTATCTTAGCACAGGCACAAACTCTCATTTGACATGAATACAAGTATAAGAAGGGTTATGCATGACACCAGCCCCATCTACTACCAACAAATTTCTTAAATTTGGCTCTTCCCAGGCACAGTGTAAATATTTTGAGGCTGAGCTACTCTTGGAATACTCATTCTTACAGCCATTTTTTTTAATTGTGAAAACCTAATCTAATGGCTTTTGCTTTTTTTTTTTTTTTATGAAGGATATTTTCCCCTTTCAGTCTTATAGTCCATATAAATACTTCAATTAATAAATAATTAGTAAATAATAATTACCATGTACTGCTGTGTACAGCTCTTCTGTGTGTACCTGGAAGCTTAGAGGTGGCATAGCTGTATTGCCCTTGGCTTATTGGTATCCAGCTGGCAGTCCACCCAGGGCACAAGCATGTGAGGTTTATTACACCGAACTCGAACTTACCACTGCTTCTCCTATGTGTTACTGCAGCTCCCCACAACTCTGTCTGTATCAGAGCATAACTCTTTTCTTCTCAAGTAAATTTTTTAACATTCATGGCTGCAGCCCAAAGAGACCCTCTTCTGGATCCATTTTTCAATGTCTGCCATCCCAGAAACTGTTATTATTTTAAATCTGTTTTCTGATCTTTTGTATGCATTGGTGTATGTTGCTAAGAATTCAATCTATCTCTGTCAAAAGAATGCACCTGGGAATGTGTTTCTGATGGACTGTAAGATAGTTTTGTTGTTGTTTGGCTATGGCTGCAAGTATATATTCTTAATATTATTGGTATTCTTCAGCATGCTGTTTTGTTCCTTCCCAGTGCATAGTCAGTTGCTATTTGGGTTAGAGAAGAGGGAGAAAGGAATGGGATGGCTGAAGAAGATCCTGAGGGTGCGAAGACTTGGGGCAATGAGTGAGGAAACATTTTTCCTCAGTTTCTTTTCTTTTGGAGGATGCCTAAGGTGGGATCCTTGTTTGGGCCATTTCTGAGTGGGGTCTGCATCATTTTAGGTTTCCACCTCAAGTGCTTCATTAGTTTATGCTTCTGGGAGACTTTTATGGGAATGTCATGCAGACCCAGCTATCAGACAGCAGCACTAACAAGATACCAGCCTATTATAGCATCCAGAATCACGTAGCAATGGTTGCTATGGAGGGCAATCTTAGACTAGCAACTTCCTTAGTCTTTTAATAGGGCTGATTTGGCTCTGTCCCTGTATGTCAGCAGTGTTATTTACCTCTGTTACATTCTTGCTTCTGCAATTCTTTAATCATGCTCATTAAAAAAAGAACAACAACAAAAAAACAAGTTTTATTTCTACAGCTGGGCTCACCCCTCCTGTATCTGCAAGCCAAGAAAACCCACATCTTTCTTAAAACATAACTAAGCCTTGGAATATATTCATAATGTGGTTTCTCCCAGCTGCACTTGCCGGATGGGAGACCATTGCGAGAAATGGACATGGGGACATAAATAGAGATTTTAATGCTAGGACTTGAAACTGACTGGAGGCCAGACAAATATGGGCTAATATAAGACAAGTTATGTTTGTTAAACCCAGTACAGCTGAAAGCAGAACTGCTTGAAAGTTATTTAACAATGCACAGCATGCTGCGCTAGTATAAAACAGCTAGTAAGGAGTGCCTCAAATAATAAAAGGTGTAGTGGAGTTAGGTAGGTATGAGATGTTTGTCCACACTGAATAGCATCAGCAGCTTGTTAAGGCCAAACAAATAATAAATCACCGATTTCAACAGACTTTACCATTTACTAAGCCATCACATTCAGATTTACACAACGAACTGGCCTGGCAGCACACATCTTAAGTTAGTAAGCTGATACGCCTCAGCTGACGGACCTATCTTGATTTATGCATTGAGCAGTATGTAGTCTTAAATAAATCAAGGTAGTTTCCTTATGCAGGGCCTTACTTGCGTCACTGCGTTGCCACGCTCAACCCAGGGAGAAATTCTTGGCTTTGACAGTCAGGCCTTCTGAAGAAGGAAATCCCTTCCTGAAGAAGGAAGCCCGGATGGTCGCAGACATGCCTTTTGAGGGAAAAGACCTCCCTAGTATCTACACTGAAGAGATCTTATGCCTATTGAAGTCTGCTACAATATGCTGGGCTTCTTTATTCACTTTTGATGTAGAAATCACTCCACCGTTTATAGTCTAGCAAATCTAGAGTTCTCTAGTGCCCATCCTCTCCGCATCCACTTAGGCTGCAAAAGTTGTCCAGATGCCAGCGCTCCTATCAGTGCTGTGTTTTGCACCTGAGTGGTTTAGCAGTATGAAACTTAACCCTGAGGCAAGAGTTTGGAGACTGTGCCCAAAGGATAAAAAGCATATCCTATCTATCTCCCTTATTCTCCATTTGCCTTCCCTGACTCATCATGCTTCTTGAAAGTCTCCTTGCCTGAGAGCTCACGCACCGACAGACCTGTCCAGGGTTCACTCACCATGACTCATGACTCCGCTAGTCCTCATGCCCTCGATGCCTGCTTTGTGGGAGATGCCCTACACACTGTCTAACACTACCTGCCCAGTAGTATTAGCTAAGCTGTATATTCCCACCACCACCTTCACAGCAGACATAGGCAGACTTTGTATTATTGAGGAGCTTGGAATCCCCTACTGGTGCATTTATGGATAGTCTCTCAAGTAAGAAGGAGAGGTTTCTCAACTCCCTTGGCTTCCTACTGTTCTCTGAGTGCCTTTTTCAGGGATTTCAAGAAGATAAGAGCTGAGATAGTCTAATAAAGAGATATGTTTGTTCCCCTCTTTTGACTGTGCATGCAATGCCGGAGAGAAGTGGGAACAGGAAGAACATGGGAGAATATGTGAATGGAGATGCCAGTGTGGGTAATACTGAGGCAAATATTGCCTAAGGGTTGCATGCGTGTGAGTGTACATGCAGACAGGAGATCACAAAGAGGGTTGATTAAAGGTTGAATAGTCTTCCTTTTCATAATGGACCCCAAGAGGCTTTGAAAGATTCTTACATTAGATCAAGCAAATAAGATTGCACGGTTCTTTTAACAGCCCTGCATATTTTCTATTATCAAAAATACTTCTTTTATGGATCTGATCTCTCGTTAGTACTGTTATGATTTCTTGTCATTCTGACGGCAGTTGCATTTCATCCCTTGTGATTTCTGTAATACTCCTAGTGTTGATTTTGCAGCCAAGCAACAGCTTAATTCCCTTCCCTCCTCACTACAATAAGAGCAAATGCAGACTGCTGGGGGTGCAGATGTTAATAAACACTTTGCCTGTACTTCCCTAAGAACTGATGTACTTTTCCATCTGTATTTAATGAGATACTATTTCTCACATTGAAATATCCAAGCTAGCGTAGGAGAGGAATTCTCAGAGTGCTGCAGAGAGATTCACAGCAGAGGAGGAAAAGCAGGAAATGGTTACTCCTTTAAATGGAGGGGGAACCCCCCCCCACACACACACATTAGGCAACTTACATGATCTTTCTATTTGACTTAGAGCTGAAATCTAAAACCTGATTCTCCTCTTGGTTTTATATTTGTGCTATTGACTTCAGTGAAATTAATACTAACTTACATTTGTATGAGAAGAATGGGGTCTCCAAGGTCTCATTATTCCAGGCTTTAACTGATGAGCTTTCTATTCTTTGCCTACTAGGATGCTATAAGGGTTTTGTGGCTCCATTCACATCACAAACAGGAAGATGAGATAAGATAATGCAAAAATAAGCTGCTCCAGACTATTTCATTTCAGAGAATTTGTCTTCACGGGCCACGGGGGACAGCTTTGGATTTCTGTTATGCCACCATGTGCTTGGAATGGCATCCTCTGTGTGTTTTCTCCAGAGCACTCACTCAGACTCACTGAGACTGTCAGGATACACAACATATTCCAGGCCTGATCAGTTCTGCTTCTTTGTCTCTGCCTATGTCTCTTTCCTCTCTTCATCCCATTGCTTTCAACACTTAGGTTGAATTGAACCACATTTTTAAACCAAAGGGGTGTTCTGCAGAAGAAATCAGTGATGAGCAAAAAATAGAGCAGCTAAGCACTGATAGGGGTGTGTAGACATTCAGTCACAGCATCCTTCTCTCATGTGTTTTTTGCTATACTAACTAACAAAATACTTGGACCAAAAAGTGCTTTGGTGTATTAACTATTTATGTGTAAACTACAACTGGATTACTAAGCATCGACGATGGCAGCCAGCTGATTTTGGGTCCATGCTTGACCATATAGTAACGGGGCAGTGGGAGAGGGACTATTATCCCCTGCCCCTGTCTCTGAACCACAGATTCTCCCTTCACAGGGGTGAACACAAACTACATTTGTGTTATCTGCCTCATGTTAGTACCATCCTGTGGCATGTATGACAAGTATCACCTGCTAGGGTCTGCTGCTACATATCATTTCCATCCATCCTCACTACATTGCTTATGTTCACAGCACTTTGTTGAATTGTAACTTCTGCCTCAGAGTCCCTTTCTGTTCTTGCTTCTCTTTCCCTCTCATGGTTTCCAAATCGGTCTGACAAAACCTGACTCCTTTTTCTCACTATCTAGGCAAAGCTAGGCCCACTCATCTGATCTTCGTATCTCCCATGGATGAAACACAGCCCTGTCCTGCGCTGACAGACAGCTACATGATGTGCTCTGTGGTGGGCTTCTTGCTCTTTTGCTGAAATCAATCTCTTTCCAAAAAACTCTGGATCTTTTCCTGTACCATATTTGCTCTCTGCACTCTCAGTCTCTACAGCCTGCTCCTTCTGTCTTCCCTGCAAGCAATTCAAAGGCAGCATAAAAACTGACTGATCCAATTTGGCAGTGTTTTATACCTGGTGTGCACAGGTCTGAGGTGGTGCAAAACAAGGTCCAACTCCAACAGCATGTGTTTAACCTTCTAACTATCTTTTGAAATCAAGGATAGAAGCCCAAATAGGAATTTGGAGCTTAAATGTTTTGTTGGCTGAGCATTGTCAACAACAATAGCCTGAATTAAGTTATCCTTCCTTAATCCTTCCACTAAGCAAACATTTGACCTTACAGCATAGAGGGCAAACAAAGAGTCTTCGTTTACAAATGGCTCGTTTTTCATGGGAAAAAAAAATCGTTTGAGATATTGAGTTCCTCAACAGCAAGTATTACTATCTTTGCAATTGGAGAGGATAAACTTTATTCTTGATTGAATTGCCTATTCTGGTTGCATTGTGTAGTAGGTTTAATCAATAAGCTTCATCCTTCTGAATACTAATGCTCATTTTTTACTCCCTAAAAATAGTTTGCTGTAGAATTGTTTATTTATTATCATGGACAAATAGCTGTGTGCCAAGAGACTGAGAGTCACAAAATGTGGCCAGTGCTATGAGAGTAGCCACTAGTACATCTTTACCGTTCATCAGAAGAGCCTAATACGGTACTTGGTAAATAATCATAGTGTCCTTCATTTCTTAGCAAATCTGTTAGATATGTTTTATTGGAAATGTTGTCTTAAGAAGCCACAGTTATTCCAATGCAGCAGTATATATCTGCAGTACTGTGTCCAGTTCTGGGCCCTCCAGTACAAGAGGGTTGTGGAGCTGCTGGAGAGAGTCCAGCGCAGGGCCACGAGGATGATCAGGGACCTGGAACATCTGCCCTATGAGGAGA
>JAWLRI010001012.1:854763-896735 GCA_034781795.1 Crypturellus tataupa
CGTGGCTGTCCCCGCGTGTCCCCGCGCCGGGCCACGGCGATGGCGCCGCTGACGGCTTCCGTGCGCGTGTGAGGCGGCAGCGGCGAGGCGGCCGGCGAGGAGACATGAGCCCGCTCCAGCCCTGGGTCACGCTCCTGCTCTCGCTGCTGCTGGAGGTAAGGCGGGCGCGGGGGCGCGGCTGCATCGGGCTGCGTTTTATTGTTCCGTTTTGTTGCGTGGGGCGTGGGAGGGCAAACAAAGAAAATAAATCCCCAAACAGCCTTTTTCTTTCCCCCTTTTTTTTTTTTTTTTTGCCCTTGGGGCCGTCCCCACGCCCGTTCTGGGGTTCGTGCGAGCGCGGCTCTTGCCCCCCTCCTTGCCCGTGGGCTATATACGAGTGCACGCGTTTTCCCTGTGCAGTTGTGTGCGTGTGTGTCCCCGCGGGGCGAGAGGCGGCTTTCCAGGCTGCTCGCGGCGCTGCCCGGAGCGCGGCGGGAGTAAAAATCCCCTGAGGTCTCCGGAGGAGCCAGGGGAGAGGAAAAGAAAGGACGAACCGCGGTGCTGGGGCCGCTCGTCCCGGCGGGCACCCGAGTGCCCCGGCGCAGAGCTGGCCAGGTCTCATCCGCGCGCCTGGGGGCACCGACAGCTGCCCAGTTCTGCTCATCATACCTGTTAGCAGCGCCCTGCCGCTTATTTTTATTTATTCGCTTTCTCTGGGGAGCGGAAAACGCTGATCTGTGTGGTGTGCAGGTCCCGGCCCAGTGTCAGGCCGTAGCCCCCGGCCTTTCCAAGGGGTTCGGCTGGCGGGAGTTCTTGGAGCGGGATCCTTGTGCGGACACAACCAAGGCAGCGAGGCCAGCGCTGCCGCTGGAGGCACCGCGGTGGTGAAGCCCGATACCTGCTGCAAAGCCTGGGTGCTTGTGCAGCCCTCACAGCCGCAGCCAACACCGCCAAAACAAAACAACAACCTTCCCTGCTTTATATTGGGGAGGTTCGTGCCGTGGGATTGTGTCGCCGGCTCCCTTTGGAGGAGGAAGGTCCCCGTGCGCTTTGTGGCAGGGCAGAGGAGGCGGCGAGCTCCGTGCCCTGCTTTGTCTGAGCCCCGGGCTCGAATCCGGGACGCGTGGAGGAGTGTCGGGCACTAAGCGGAGGCAGGATGGGCACGGGCGTGCTGCCACACGCCGTGTCCCACCGCTGCCACGCGCTGTGTCCCACCGCTGCCACACGCCGTGTCCCACCGCTGCCACGCGCTCGCCAAGGCGTCCCGGGATGGGCCCCCTCATCCCTAGGACGCGCTCCAGGCAGCACCTTTGCCCAGCGTTGGAAACGCATGGGCTCATCCCAGAAGCGTTTCCAAAGCCCTGCTCCTTTGGAGGGCGTCTGTCTGAAGGTGGGAGAGCAGTGGCGTTGCTGTGATGGAATACGTTAAACGGAAAACGAATTAGTCCTCCTTGAAAGGAAACGGTGTAATCGGAAACCTCAGTTTGGGCTGTGTTGTTCTCAATAAGGGATATAACTCACGAGGATGATGTGTTCTTCATGCCCCTTATATAGTGGGGAACACACTAGAAACACCTCCTCTCTGTCATGCATTGTCATCACGCCAAAATGATGGGTTTTAGAAATCATTGCTAAATGTAAATAAACGCAGCTATCCCCAAGTTGGCTGGGCTGTGCTGTGTTACCCGGCCCGCTGCTTGTCTTGCCGTTGCTCCTTGCTGCTGCAGAAGCTCTTTGGAAAGTACAAGTGGCAAAATGTTGATTCAGGGGAAGAGACAGTGGAATTCCCCAGAGAAAGCTGTTCCTCCGAAAATGTGAAAGGTTTTGCGGTTTCGGGATCTGTTTGATTAGATGTCTTTGCTCCGTAACGCACATCCTGTTGAGAGCGATCTGTGTGCTGGGAAGAGTTATTTGCATAAATCCTCTTTGGCTGTGACCCATCTTCGTGTTATCTAAGCTTTTATACTGATTTTAATTGTGTTTGGGTTTTTTGTTTGTTTGTTTTTCATTTTAATCTAGAATGTTTGTTTTGCCATCTGGGTTTGTGGATTTTTTTTTTTTTTTTTTTTAGAGCTTAGGATACTTTTATGAATGTGAATCTATATAAATTTAAAAGTATTGTTAGAGGTGGCTCTCTGCACAGTAAAAGGCACAGAAACAGAACACTGGGAGTTTAAACAACTGAAGATACCTGATTGTTACCTGATTGTTTTGGGGTCTTTTAAACTTTTGCTGTTTTCTGCTCCGACTCACATAGTGATTGTTATCTGAAATTACATTGATACGTTATTTTTTCTTTAGTTTATTTGCAGCTTCTGCATGATCTTATTCAATATTTAACACAGTGTAATCCATGGAATATTTTTTTCAATCAGCTGCTTTGCAAAAGGCTTTGCCTTTTATCCAAATAGGGGATATCTCCCCAAATAGAGGAAAAATATCCTCCCCCCTCTCCCCCCCACCCAAACCAAAAAAGCCACTTAGAATTGATCCCGTTTGGAACAATTTATAGTAGTTCCATGATGCTTTATGTTCTCTCTGCTTAAGTCACTCAAAATAGTTGTAAGGCATTGATGTATCTTATATCTGTGCATATTCTAAGACAGTATTTGCATTTATACTGCTAAAAAGAATACAGCTCATTTACAAAGCATAAATCATACGCAAGCCCATGTACAAGTTCAGAATTTGGCACGTTTCTTTCTGATTTTCAAGTTGAACTTGAGTTAGTAATCAAGTGCACAGCCCTCCAGTATGAAAGCTATCACTTGTTATTTCGAATTTGAAGGAAGAAGATGAGAAAAAGGGTTCTGAGGGGAAGAGAAGCTGCAGAAAAGCTTGGAATATATTGATTATGGAAACTCCCTGAGCACTCTAGTGCAAGGAAAGAAGAATCAATTCTGAGTTTCCTTGTTCGACAAAGGTTTCCTACCATAAACAGAAGGATATTGAAAGTGGGTCTTAAAGGGACGCCTGGCAGCTTGGGGTGTCAGGGAAGATTTTCTGCCATTAATTCTTCCCATGTCCCTGGTCGCTGTTTCTGGCTGCCCAACACCCGTGCCTGGCAGAGGTGTTTTATGGATGGGGCTTGCTCCGTCCTAGTGGTACTTTGATGGGTTGCCTAATTTTTCAGGGTTATTCAGTAATTTTATATACCTATACTCCTCATTTGCCAATATGGTCCTTCAAAAAGAACCTAGGAACTATTGCAACCGCCTGCATGCTTTGTTCAGGCAAGCTTTTTAAGTGTCATATGTTCGGTTAGGCCTGTGGAAGTGGCTGTGAGTTTGGATGGGAATTCTGCCACAGGGCTTTCAGTCTGTCTGTAGGAAATTTAGGTGGCTGCTTTTAGAAATGTCAGCACTGATATTTCTGTGCACTCAGTTTCCCATTATTAAAATTACAGTGTGTATGCTGACACAAGTACTGATGGCTGGGTGCCTGGGAAAAGCTAATCAGTAGAGTCCTCCTCTTGTTGGTTTGTCAAGTGAAAGGTACTATGAAAGAGTAAAAAGCTTTGTATTTATTTATTTATTTAAGACCAAAGGAATGGACCTGTCATATGAACTGTAAAATGTTTTAACTTTAAATGAAATCCAAACATATCTGACAGTCTGTCATGCAAGATTTATTTAAAGTGAAAATGGTTACCTGCTTCCCAGTTTGGTAGTTGTGGGATGGGTTTACTATTATTATTTCTGGAAAAAGGCTTCAACAAGAGAGATTCTAGTATGTAAGATAAAACTAAAATCTCATTCTATTCTCAAGATTTCTATTCTTCCCTCATAGCAACAAGTACATTAAGACTGGCAAGAAAATCTTAAAAAAAAAAAAAAGTGAGTGCACAGAGGCACCTAGGTTATCTCTAACACGTCTCCTATTTATAAACTTCTTTATATATTTTAATGTTTAACACCTTCCATTACACTTTCTCTATAAAAAGGAAGTTTCCTGAGTCTCCATCTCGGTGCTTGCCCCTCAGGTAATGCAGGCTCCTTTCAATAAGGAAGTGCTAAACTTGACCAAAGTTTTCCCTTTTACTTAGCTGCTAGTTTTAAATGGGTTTAGCTGAAAGTGGAAGAAGTCTCCAAGGGAATTCTTGCCTTAACTTAATAAGAAGTTATTTAGGTTTACTCCAATAAGAAGAGGCTTAGGAAAGCAAGAATAAGCATATCCACACACAGGCTTGCCCTGCTTCTCTGTGTAGGCTACCTTTACAGACAAGAAGAGATTGCTGCTTGATCTTACGCCACAAAAGCAAAAAGGAAGAAGTTCTCTTTTCTTGCGGAGACGAGGTAGTTGCCTCTGTGCTCCTAATCTGTTGTGATATAAAGTGGAAACGGTTTGTTACAGAAAAATGCAAAAGACCTGCATGCACTTGCTGGCCTACTTTTTGACAATGCCACATAGTTTTGTATTCTCAGTAGTGTAGCTCTTTCCACCGTTTATGCGTTTTGCTGAACTCTTTGCTGTTGAAATCTTATTAGAATTTGTTACGGCAAATAAATATGCTCTCCTGACTAGTTTGGAGTGAAACATTCCCAAAATGATCTTTTGAGGGCAACAGGCTATAGATATAGATTGGAGTAAGCGTTGGGGACCCAAGCCAGCATCATGAGTTTTAAAGAGCGCTTGCAAAACAGGAGAAAGATAAAATCTTAAATAGTGTTGCTTTCTGTGACGTTTGTAAGTTAATACACAAGTGAAAATACTGTTGAGGGCACGAAACGGAAGTCTCTTTTTTGTTGAATGCTTTTTTCATCCTTTTGAGAACAAGATGTCTTAACAGTTTGCTGCTGTATTAAGTGGAAAAGTTTTCACTCAATAAAAATGTCTTTTCAGTTGTGTCTCCAGATTTGAGTAAAATAGGTGTTAACTGAACCCACGTTTTAAATAACTTGACTAAAAATCTCTTCCTCTTTCTCAATGAGTCAGCCTTCAATCTGGTAGATTTTTAGAAGAACAGAAATTAGCAAGAAATGGCTTCTAGTCTGTACCTTGTCTAACGTAATGGTGGGCTGCTCCTGCAAAGGGCAGTTCCTATCCCTCTCTAACATCTTCTTAGCTGTTTCATCCTGCAGATCCAGTTATCATGGGGCAACAGACAGAGTGGATCAGCCTACTAAGGTGGCGGAAAACTGAGCCACCAAACAGGATGGGGAGAAACAAGTGGGAGAATAGTTTTCTGCAGGACCATCAGGCTTGTGCTGTGGCAGCTTCAGTGCAGTCAGTCCCTGCATTTGTCATGGTGTCTAAGGAGCAGAAGGCAAGTGTAGGGACCCTCTCCACACATCATAAAAAGCACAACCTGGTAAGGTTGTAATGTTAGTAGGGACACTGCATCTCTCAGAGAAAACCTCACGTGGATCCCTTGTATTTGCTCTGTGTTTCCCCTCCTGGGGTGGAGGCTCCACACGGCCGCTGAGAAGCCGCAGGACGTCCTCACGTGTGCTTTGTCAGTCAGGTGCTTTTGCAGAGCCCTGTTCCTGTGTGTCGGTGGTGAACCCCAAAGCCTGCTTCAGTACGTTTCCCCATTCCGAAACAACAAGTACATTAACTTGTTGCACGAGTAAAGAAAGGTGCGTGGCCTCCTTCAGTGCCACGCAGTTTTCTTTACTCGTGCAACAAGTTAATGTACTCCAGTCTCTGAGGTTTAATCCTTAAGAAGCTAAGAGCTTTATGCAAGGTATGTACACGAGCAAAAAAGTGCCAACAGCTGTAGTAGCAAAAGGATGCTTGTTTAAGTTGCTTCCAACGTGCTGGTATAATTATATTGATTAGAGGCATGCATATTTTTCATGTACCTGATGACCTAGGTAGGCCAGTAAAATTCAGTGGTATATCCTGGCCTACATCTGTATTTCTCCCTCTCTTGTTAGGAAAGACACCTTATCTAACCAAAAGGCTTCCGTTGTTCGTATGTTTTTCTTACTACGATACTTTTTGGACACAGTAGAGTGACATTAAAGTGCTCATACTTTAAGAATGCCTCTTATTTGGGAATGGCAGTGTGATTTTGGAGACAGCATCATGGTGTCCAGTATACCTGGACAACCAGACAACTTGTTCAGGTATAATCCTGGCTTTTTTTCACTTTTATTAAATCTCTTAACTGAAATGGAGACCTTTATTTGGGGAAAAATGTAAACTTGGCCTGAAAATTCCTTTCTGCCTTCCACGTAGTATTTTTGTAAAAGATTTTCTGACACAGCAGCGCAGACACTTCAACTTGTAGCTGGTGGCTTTATGCTTTATCTGTTGATGCAAGAACTGGGTAGGATGAATCAAGCAAGTGTTTTCTCTCATTTGTGCTCCTCAGGGAAAAATGTATTGCTCATTGCTAGCGGTAATTATCTTGGTACCAGAGTGAGATCCAGCAAGTCGCTCTTGGCTCTCCTACAGGTTGAGTTCCCAGCTCTGATCTGTCCTTCTCACTGCATTAGGAGCTGTAGGTGCAAACCGTTGCAGGAAAGGTAACAGGTTTCAAAATCCGCCTTCGTCTTGAATTCAGCACCCAAAATGGAGGCTTTTTTTCTTAAAATGACATTTTGAAACTGTCAGCCAGTTGTCTAGGCTTCATAAGAGGGTGCAGAAGCTTCAAATATACTCTTAAAGGGTTTTCTTTTTCTGTTATTTTTAAGGCTCACATAAATTGTTCCTATCTTGAGGACTATCTTGTCCGTTCCACACAAATATGTCTGATAAAAACTCACAATTTCAAAGGACTGAGAAGTGATAATGCCTGGGACACCTGGCTGTGGGTAACTCTGATATAAAAGGCACTCGCAGGTGTCCTTGTGATTTTGTGCAAGGGACCTGGTTTCATTTTTTGGATGATTTTGTGAAGGGGCCACGTTTTGACCAAGACAGCTCATGCTGCTATGCAGTGCTGCTGGGGGGCATCACTTTTATGGAACACCAAGGCAGACACCAGTGTGCGAGTGCCTGCTGCAGAGGCCTGCAGCCCAAGTCGTCTTTTGTTCTGGCTTCTCTTGTTCGCTTCCCTGCTATCTAGGGAAATGGGAGTTACTGATTTGTGTCCATATTTTGTTTTGGAAGGGGTTCAGGTCTTTCTTTCTCTTTTTCCTTTCTCTAGTGGCACCAATGCGCAGCTAACTGAATTTTGACCAAATTGCCAATTCTGAATGTGCTCGTGGTAAAATACCCTAGGATCTGCGGGTGAGAAGGTCTCAGGACTTGTATTTTCTGAAATCCCCCACACTTCTATTACTTCAACTGTGCTTCTCATCGACTGCAGATAACACTGTTGGCGCTGGCTTCTTGAAGTGCAGGGCAAACATAATAAATGGAGTACACCCATTTATTATATATATTTTATATATATATATAATATATATATATTATACATAATAAATGGGCTACACCCTGTAGGTGACTTTCTGTTTTGTAGGCAACCACAATTTTACCAGGAGGTGTTGGATTAATTTCTGAAAGTACCATAGGAAAAGCATTGGAATATGCTTGAGATATTGTAACAAATGATTTTTTCCTGCCTGTCTTGACTCACCTTGAGCTTTTAGCATATGAGCAAACATTGCAAGGGGCCGTAGGAGTTGGTGGGTCCCCTTTGCGTGGTGATTCCTGTGTGCCCGAACCGGCCTGTGGCACAAGGGCATTGGGATTAAGATTATTTTAATTCTGTCGTAAGATTGACCCCCTGTGTGGCCAGTGCCCAGGATTAAGGTTTTAATACAAAGCCCATTAAAAGTCAGGGGGGACGATGTGCTCAAGCCTGGCGAGCTTTGGGGCTCCTGGGAGGCACTGAGCACCCCTCCAAACGCGGCCGAGCCAGGACAACCAGTGGGTATGGGGCATCCCGGCCTGTCCGTGGTGCAGGCGGGCTCTGCTCCGGGCACTTCCTTCGGGGCAGGAGTCGTGTTAAGCAGCCCTGCGCCTCCAGGCTGACGTTGTGTAAGGAGGAGCGGATAGTAGCGATTATATAAAAGAGATTATGTAAGCGAGTCGTTCTATAATCGCTTCTCGGGCGAGCGCTAAGAATAGTTGGTGAATATGCATGTGTTTCTCTGATACCCCTCCGTGGTGGTGAAGTGAGATTTGGGACTCTCTGCTTTCTTATGCTTCCCAGGATTTCTTACCTTTTTCCTTTTTCCCCTCTCTCATGCTGAAACCACCGGTAGGTGCTGGGAGGTATCGGGCACATCAAAGGCTGGACAGTTTCCAGGTTTGTGGTGAGGAGCAAGAACCTCCCTGGCGGCTGGGGCTCCATGGAGCTGCTTGCCCAGCTCCCACCCGCTCCTCTTGGCGCTCCGGTTTGTCCCTCCCTGCCTTGTGCGTCCAGCGGGAAGTGACTCACCAAAAAAATGGGATGCAGCCAAAGCTCCACTCGCACGGTGCCAGCTTAAGTTTTGGGGGAGGAACTGGATGCTGTTCCCTAACATCTCATAGCCCCGAGAAAGTGTGCAGGGGTAACGTAAGGATACTTTGGGAAGCGCAGAGAGACTCCATCTAGAAAAGGAAATGAAAAAGAGAGTTTTCTTTAGTTATGGTGATTCATCTCAGAGCTTGAATCCTACCTTAAAATACGACTGCACTTTTAGCTTGATTGCTACAATCTGGATGGCTGTTTTTTTGCCTCCCCCCACTTCCTTATGCTCGTTCATATAAATATATATTTTTTTTCATTTTGGATTTTTCCCTGAACAGTGCCCTGACCGCAGAGCCGTTGTCTTTCCTGACTGCTCCAGCTGCCGCATCCTCGCTACCTTGAGCGGCTTTATTGGCTCCTCACCTCCTGCCACCCCGAGCTCAAGCTGTTTGTCCTTATCTGCAAGCTACCTCCTAATCCTCTCCCCACCTACAGCTTGGGCCTCGTTTCTTCCTCCTCCCGCCTTGCTCTTGACACTCCTTCCACTCCTCCTGGCTTGGCAGGGCCTTTTCCTCTCTGCACGTTAGTGATTTTGTGATCGCCACACACGTGGTTTCCAACAGTTTCCACATCCTTCATCCATCTTGAGCCCCGATCTCCTATTAAAATTCTTTCCTTTGGGATTTTCACCATTTTCCTCTTCAGCTTTCTTTGTATCCCTACAATTTTTCACAGCACAGCTGACCTCTCCTTGCAGTGGATTGCCCTATGGACAGATCCTTTTCCCCCTCATATTTATGCCTCCCCTTTGTAATAGGATGTCAATGCTGGAATATTTTGCAGCTGCTGTCAGGACAAAACAGCCTGAAGGGAGTGTTTTTAGTACACATATGGTTGTTGCGTAATGTAGATGGAAACCAGGAATGGGAGATGGCACATGCAGCTACCAAGCTTTCTGTGAACCACTGTCAGCAACAGGAGCAAAAACTTGGAAAACTGCAGGTTTTTGTCTCACAATAGGCACAGACCATGGGTCCTAGACTGAATATTCATGATCATACCATGCAAATTCACTGATGTTTAAGGAATTGTCTTCACGATATCAAACTATAAATATCTAGGGGGAAAAAAAAAGTGAACTAAGACTGTGTAAGGTTGCGTGAGAGGTGTTGTAGGAGCTTCAGTAGCATGAAAATTTTTACCTGCACCGTTGCACATCATTAAGAGTAGTTGTAATGGGTCTGACATGCAAGTGTGAAGAGATTAAGGCCAAATTCATGTCCTATATTATTTTTTAAAAACTACTAAATAAGAAATGGCGTGTATCTTGTTGTAACATTAATGAAAGGTATGCCTGTAAACTCCTGCTTAGATTCAAAGGAAAGCGAAGAGATTATTTCTTGGTTGCAGATCAATACGATGGATTTGGCTCTACAAATGTAGCACAGACATGGGGCGAGGTGACATTTTCAGTTTCCAGAGGTGTAGCAAAGACTGGGTAGGAGCTTTTTTTTGCTATATTTTCTCCATTGGCGATGCGAGATGAAGCACGTACAGTCCGATTAATTGCAGTACACGTGTATATTCTTTGGTATTCTGTGATCTGCAGGTGCAATGTAGGTTGCTAAACCATCACAGAAAAACTTGGATTCTTCTGGAAGGTTCGAATCCTGCTCTAAACAGTGACTGCCTCAGGTCTGTGCTGGGAGACTGTAATTTGAGGCTTTTCTGGAGTTCCAGCTCAGATCCTAATCTGTGACTTGCTCCTTTCCAAGCAAATGAACTGTAAATATATTAAACTTCTTAGGAAGGTTCAGGTAGAGTTAAATAGATTTCCAAAAGGTAGCAGTCTGAGGAAGTCCTGTGAAGACTAACAAAAAGAAAAAATAATGTGTGCAGATATCCCACTGTCTGGAGGAGCCTGATGGAGAAAAATTAATAACTTGTAAAAAGCTTCCTTTTGAAATCTTCCTTGTAGCAAGATTTAATAATAATAATAATAAAAAGTGGTGGAGGGGGTTGGAAAAAGGGATCCTTTGTAAAAAGGCTTTCTTCAAGCCAAGAGTGTTTAAACACAGTGTGAAGCGAGGGGATGAGGGGTAATTAATACTGGGTGTTCTGATACTGCTAAGAGCAAGCACTGCTGCCTTACACGGGAATGGCAGTTGTAATTTCCCTGTCAGCGTTTGCAAGTGTTATTCTAGGAGCAGGAATGACTCAGACATCTGCGAGAGGGTGACCGCCTCGCCTTGGAGGGCTGTAAGTGCGTGGGCCCGGAGAAGGGATTGAGACCAACCTGCGGAGCCATCCGTTTCAATGAAAGGCTTTCCGAGGTTTTCGATCCCCTCGGTTAGGCAGCCTGGGCAGATTTGTGTGGATTTGGGCCTTCCTCAGTCCACCTGATGTTACTGCAGTCAGTGGCTGGGGTCCACATATGGTGTGCTACAGCCTGGTGAGCAACGTCTACCTGCTGCCCTTGTGCCACAGGTGCAAGAACATCATTGTTCCCAGAACACAGTAAGCATGTAAGTAGTACAACACCTAAGCCTGTAGTTACATGTGTGATTTTAATACTCGCTTCTTCAACTACCGAAAAGTCTTTGGTCCCTTTCCTTTCAATGCTGTACTACTTTTCCATAGTTCTAGACTTTATGTACTGTATTCACGGCAACTACTTCTCCAAATATCCATCTTCCAAATTAGATTAAACCTGTTTGTTCATTGAGGGTATTTCTTCATGCTGTACTCAAACACAAGTAATTAAGTAAAGAACGAATCAGGCTGTTATGCTTCAGAAGTCTCTGACAGTTAGTACTTAGATTTTTAGGGGAAACAAGAATTTTGCTATTATTTATAATGACAGTAAGCACGCTCCGCCGGCAGCTCTCATAGAAGGATTTTGTGGCACTTGAGAAACATTAAATATTCTGTATTATGTTGCAGTCACATCTGGGCTAGCTGCATAGTTGTGTGGAAGACTAAGTGGGCAGGCAGCATTGGAAGTATCATGCACAGTGTACTGGTGGCAGAATTAGACTCACTGTTGCTGAGACCTAGTTTTCGCATCCCGCACAGTACAGAGACTGCATTGCCTGCATGGTGGTGCGTGCTTTGGACTCAGTCAGTGCATGTTTTTTCATGCAAAAGGACAGCTGAGACCTTCCTTTTCATAGGCTTAACTAGACACCACGGGGATGGGATGAGTCAAGAGTGTTTGACAAAAGTCATTACCTGCATCCCGTGTCTTTGGATCGCTGGCTAAATGTAGTTGTTTTCTTTTTAGAGCTGCATTCACACATACTGAAAGGTTTTGTTTTGTTTTTAACTACTTGTTCACTGAAAAATGCAGTTCCAGAATAGTCTAAAGTTTTGCAAAATTGGGTCAATGCTACTGAGTAGTTTTGGTCAAAATGGAAATAACATGCTGAAAGAGTTTCAGTACCTAAAAAAGCTTAGGTTTTGTTTAAAAACTTCCAAAAGCTAAGAAATCCAAAGTATAAATTTACCAAATTTGGCCACAGGAGAGTGGAACTTTTCCTGAATAGCTTGGCACTTACCCAAAGAGTGGGAGGCCGGTTTTATTTCCTTTTCGTCCATAAGGTGTTGTGAATGCACATCACTCATCTTCTAGAAGAGTTCCTAGCCCACAGAAGATAGAGTAAGCTGTCTCTGTGTTGCTGTTGTCCTTCTTCTCCACTCTGTAAAATACAATGGAAATATGCATTGAAGCAGCAGGAAAATTACACCCTAACTTGGTGTGTTAAATGGTTTCTTCAAGATTGTGACCTTATGGTTTCCACTACTTGCTCCAATTGAGTTTGAGAACCAGAGGAATATTTGGGCTTTAAAAAAAAATGTTTTTTTTTTTTTTTTTTTTTAATATTAAAAGAGATGGATCGTTCAGTTGATTGTAAACACCACGGCCTTGACTGCGGGAATATGTATGTGGTGGATCTGTAGAGTGTGTTTGGGTCCCTTGAGGGAAGGAGGTAATTCTGTCCTTTCTGCATGATGTCCCAAAACATCTGCTGCTGTCAGCTGGTGGGGATGGGATCCTAGGATAGATGGGCATCTGGTGCTGTATTTACACCCTTTATTCAAGTAAGAATAGTGCCAGCACACACAAAAAAAAGGAAAGAAAAACAAGAGAGGATGTCTCCTCAGAAAGTCTGTAGCTGGATGGTCGGGTCACTCCTAAAAGAGAGGTTTGAGTCCTCTCTTGGTGGAAGAGAGACTAGAACACAAATTTTCCACATCTTGGCAGAGCCTATCAACCTGGACTGAATGGTGACAACCGCTACCACTGCCTGCTTTCTTTAACCTCCATGGTCTGCACCTTTCAGTAGGTATCAAAACACAGTTATGTGCCCAGCTCTCCAACACAAAAGGCTTTTCTCAGATTTCTTTTAAAATTTCTGCCCAGGCTGGCACCATCGGGAGTTTACCTGTCACTACACAATTATTTCAGATGCTGATGACAAATGTTTATACTTAATTGCTCATCAAAACATCTGTCTCTCTTCCTCATTTTAAGCTGAGAGGATCTTACAGTAGAGTTACGAATGTCGTGGCTAAGGAGTGTGGCAACACTGGTGTGACTTATTTCAAATAATCCCTATCCCTCTGCACTTCCTGAGGGGATGGGAAAATCAGCACAGTGAAGACCGTGGAGTAAGCCCTTTTTTTGGGGTTATGAACTGATGAAATATAACTCTTAGAATTTAGTGTTTATTAAAGTGATGAGTTGACATGTTTATGTATAAGTCTTCTCTGTGCTTACTGCTGTAAGAGGATTTTTTCCCCTTCAAATATTTTGAAATAAGCCACTGACAATAGTTTACTTTTTTATGGGCTAGTCTCGTTTTGCAATCTTAGGTTTCTGTGGCTGGTGACAGGGTTAGCAAATTGAGATTGATTTAGCACTGACAGCTCTTTGTATACAGGATTAAAGAACTCTATGCAGTGAAAATAAAAGAAAAAGAAACAGTTTGCAAGTAAAAGTATGCATGTTAGCAACATTGATCAAATCTTGAAGTTTCTTGCACTTGTATACAAACAAACCAGTGTTCCTTGTACCAGAGAACCAGCATATAAGATTTTTATTATTACTATTACACACTGTGTATATTTAGACTTGCAGACCAGGCTGCATTTTTATCTTCTGCCTGCAATCACAAACGAATGTGCACAAATAGTGCTAGATCGTACAGCCTCCCTGAAGACTTGTCTGCGTTACCGTCAAGCCCCTTTCCTCACAGACCTGCCTGGGAACACATCTGTGAGGGGAAATGCAGCCCCGGCGCTGCCTCTGGGCTGCGGCTGTCAGCAAAGCCGCTAATGAATCCTGGTGCTGCTGATGGCTTTTTTTGCGCCACACACAAGAGCCCGGTGTGACGGCATCACACTTTTTAAACAAGATATTTCTTTAGAGCTCAGCTTGTGGAATACAGAAATGGTTAGAAATGATTGATTACTTCATTTGTGTCTTCGCAGGTTTCAAGATATTTGTTTTCCAAACAGTATTTTATATGTCACCTACTGTGCTTTGCTGGAGTCCAGTAAAAATATGGCCCTCCCCATGCCATAGGTGGTGGCTGGGGTAAGGAAAATATTGTTCTGCTCCCAAAATATTGTTCTGCTGCTAAATCTGGCAAGTTTCTTTGCAATCTCTGTGTTATTCTTCTTTTTAGTGTAAGAAATGATTAACTTGCATGGATTAAAAATGCAAGGTAGAGATAAAACACATGATAATGAACTGGTTTAATTAAAAGCTTTCTATTAGATAAATTGTATATTAGTGCTGGGATAGCTATTATTAATTTGGGCAGTTTCCTTCATTAACAGAAGTGAGGAAAACAGGTTTCCGGTAGTCTTTTAGAAAATAGTAGTTCTGTGAAGAAGGATCAAGGACCTCGCCATGCTGCTGCGAGGGTCCTGCCCTTCTCAGGCAACACTCGCTCTTCTACCTCTTGTTGGTTGTCTTCCCTGTGTGGCTTGTGGGGTTTTGCCAGTTAATTTAAATGCCTTTTTATAAAATGTGTTTTAAAACTCTCAATTTTATTCCCTCTGTTAAGAGAGTTCACCTTTTCTGGAATCCATTTTTCGCTTTGCTTTGGTAACATCAACTTTCTTCTTGACCAAAAATCTGCGAGAATAACTGGCTTCTGATATAATGAGTGGGTGGCTTTGGAGGCAGGGCATTGCTGTTAAGTCATCTGAAACTCTTGTACATCATTAGTGGGAGCTGAGCTCTCCTGTTTCTGTTGTATTGTAATTCAAGAACCTGGATCCTTCATTTGCAGGAAGGCTGTAGGCTTTTCCTATTGAAATCCGTGCAGATTTGATCTGATATTTGCCTTTGAATTCTGAACTCCAAGCAAAGTTCAGTCATGCTATTATCTCAAAGCTGTGAATTGTACCAAGTTTGCCAGAGAATTTGTTAAATGAAAATAGCCTCCCAGGTACTTTGATTTGTCATAAAAACAAAAATCCCTTTTGTGGCTTTTTCATGAAGCTTTCTTGGAAAACACTGGCATTAAGCTGCAGTGTAGACAAATGTGTTACTTGGGATTGGTTGCTGTTTGGGAGATGTTGGTCAAAACAGGACTCCCTTCTAAATCATCTCCCAGCCAGTGCTCACATCATAAGTTTAACTAAATTCGCTTGCATAGGAGAGAAGAGCTGGGTCCAGAGGAGCTGTGGCTATTTATGGCCTTTAAGACTACAAATCCATGGGTTTGGTGTTCTTTCATTGCAGCCATTGAGGGAAAGGGAAGATTTAAGAGTAGTAACACTGTTCTGTATATAAACCTGTAGAAGGTGTTTTGTTGGTTTGGTTCTCAAACCCTCTCTAGGGTCAGGGATCATGTATCTGAAATATTTTATACATGATATGTGGGTTTTATGTAATTAATACTTTATGCTTGCCCCTGAGATATGTGGTAGTGGTTAAAACTCAATTAAGTGATGATTATGCAGTGATTATCCTGACTGATGAATATTTCATTTATTTTGCTCAAAATAGGAAATACAATATGTTACTGCCTCTGGTTTTATTTTAATTACTTAAAAGACCTTGTCAAGATTAGCATGTTCAGAATCTGATCAGTGTTTTTTTTAATTACTTTTTTCTGTTAGAAGAATTTCAAACAGGACTGTTTGAAAGGAGGGCTTGCTTTACAAGGTGGCTTCTGGCACCTCTGTAAGGCTTTTTGCCCTTGTCACCTTCAAATTTAGACCAAACTTTTCACGCTGTTTGTTGATTCAGCTCTCATCGTTGCACAGCACAGAGTTTGTGTGGTTGTGACTGTACGTGGTGCTGTAATGGGCGAGACCAGGGTCCATTTAGACCCCTTCTCTGCCCCTGAGACTCAGTGTTAGGAAAGCCCCTGTCCACTCTGTGACGTCCATTCTCTTTATACTTTTCCAGCTCACGTGGATGAGGGATATTAGGATGGACCTCCCTGCTTATTTCCTTTAGTTTTGGGTCTTTTTTCCATGTATCTGTCTAGTCCCATAGTCCCTTTTTGAATCTGCACATAACTGCCTGCCTCCCAAATCTCCTGTGGCAGTAAATCACAGGATTTACTTACCTGCTGGGTAAAAAAAAAAAAAAAAAAAAATTCCTCCTCTTCTTATTTAAAGCAATTTCCTCATGGTTTCAAGGAATGCCACGTGCCCTAATGGAGTGCAATGTGGCGAGTAACAGTTCTGCACTGTCCTTTTCATCTCTGCATCTACTTTACCCTTGCTGTCTAACTTGAAGGCTCTTTGAAGGCTCCTGCACTTACAGACTTGCTTGTAAAGTAGTTGCCCATATTTTTATTCACAGTCACCCTTCTCTATGCTTCTAGCTCCTACCTGTGAGTGTTTCCTTGAAAGTGGAAACAGAGATTAGAGGGTGCACTTCAAATTCCTGAGGAGTTAGGGCTTCAGGAAGAGCTATTCAGGAGAAATTTGCCGCTGCTGTTTGCTGAAAAGTTGGGATTGCCCTCCTGTATGGGGAGAGAGCTCAGACTGATCTTTAGAGCTGATTTTAACTTCGAGGTTTTTAAGGAGGTGTAATAAAATAATTGGTTTGAGTGAGATTCCAGTGGTTTTACCGACTCTTAGTTGTAAGTTTCTTTGCATATGATTATTAGAGGAGTAAAGTACTTTTCCACACAAAGAGCTAAAGACCATGAAACCTGCCTTGAAAAGTGTGTATTGACTTGTGCTGTGTGATGCTTCATTCCGTTGATGGGACCAGACAGGAGGTAAAGCCATGTGTGTCCTCCTCCTGTGCAGACACAGACAGGGAAAGCGGTCCAGCGTAACCTCCAAAATTCGGTGCTCAAGGCCTCCCTTCGGTGCCCTGTGGAAGAGGCTGAGCAAACCTGAGGGCTGTGGTCGGTTCAGCAGCCAGAAGGCCGCCTGGTTACACCTAGGGCTTCTGCAGCAAATGCTCAGCTCTCCATGCTGGGTGAAAGGCTGAGGAGGGTCGTGGCAAATGTGTAAGGGATGCATGGCTCAGGAGTTAGGAGTACGTTTTATTTCACAGAGCTGTGCCACATTTATTGCTGTCTTGTCCTAGTGCGGTACAAAGCACTGTGACTAACATCTGTCGCAGCACGTTTGCCCCCCTCAAGGAGAAGGCTGTGCAGCAGGGTGCTCGACCTGGCCGGGTGCTTTTTCCTTTTATTGTAACATGCATGTTGCTCTGCACTTCTGTTGGGAAAGGCGAGCTCAAGCAGAGGCGCTGCACATTTGGAGGGAAAGGCAGTGGTGTGTAGTTCTTTATTTACCTTTAATTCAGAGTTGTCAGAGAGTTGAGGCCACTCTACAAGAGAAAATGCCGTGTCTCCCTGCTTTAACTGATACGTGCTGCCAGGTGAGTTGGGTTTTCCAAGTCCAATTATAGGCCATCACCCATGTCACCAGCAGCGTTGCAGTGGGATGGATGGCAAAGGCATTGGTGCCTGCAGGGTGGAGGGGGGCTGCTGGGCTACTGCTGTCTCTGAACTGGGTTCTGCATCTTAAGGGGCCCTTGGAACTGCAGGCAGCGTTGCCCATGCATGGATGTGTGTGTGGAGTCGGAGGTGACTGAAAAACCTGCTACCTGTGTTACCTCCCTTCTCTAATCCTGCCGTCGCGGTGGCTCTGCTGTGGTCATAGTGGTGATGTGCAGGTAGAATCTGCTGCAGATTGTTCACATTCAAATCTGTGTCACTTCTACCCATTTCAGTATCGCTATAAGTAAAGAAAATCTATCCCTGTGAGGATATCCTTATCCTTCTGTGCTTTGACCCATGTTGTGTCAGATGGTCAGATTATGTAGTTGTGCTGTCTTTCAAAAACAATGCTTACATGAACTGTTGTAAACCAAAGTCCAACGGGTGGGGATCCTGCTTTGTCACGGACGTCATTCACAGAGAAGTGTCTCTGTGAAGTGTCTGCAGTAGCTATGAACTTACTTATCAATATGTAGAGAGACTATGGCGTAAATATTTTCCTGTGACTTCATGTTCATCATGGGAAAAAATGGTATAAAGCAAGGGGCAGCCTGCTCAGGTATTTTTTCATGAAAGTGAAAAGTGTTTTATGACCATGCTGTAGACCAGAGCTAATTGAATGAAAAGGATGTGAAACTTGAGCATAGAAAACTTGCTTTCTATGGATTTAGGAAGGAAGAACTAGGACAAGGGCAGTAGGACAGGACCTATTCATAAAGTCTTATTCCTGACTAACTTATTCCAAGAAATTTGCCTAGTTCAGAAAGCTTTTTCCTTTGCAATTAATTGTAAATACTACTATAGCAGCAACCCTGTGCTTAATTCTGAGTTCTGTTAAGAGTTGTTTAGTATATATTTATCCTTAGCAATTCCTTGGGCCTCTAAAATTCTTAGAGTATCACTATAGAGCTCTTTCCTTAGAAAGACAATGAAGGATCCCATTAGGTAGATGGGGAAAGAAAGAATTAATTGGCAGCTTATGCCAAGATAAACTCTTGGCTGATTTACACAGAGTTGGAAAGTCAGGTAGCAAACTTAGCAGATGGGATTGAAAATAGCTGTTTCTATAGGATTGCAATTGGTGGTGACATATCAAGATCGAAGTCCCAAATTAAAGTATTTGTAGGTTCGCTGGGCTTGAACAGTCATTGCAGGATCTGGGTGTTTGTGGATGCTGGTCTTCAAAGAAGACTTTTAAAAGCACAGAGGGGCACGAACAGTAGTATTCCGTTCCCTGTCTGATAGCTCTGGTCTTTGTGCATCCTTCCTAAATCCGTCCTAATCTTTGAATAAATCTTTAAGGTCCTCAGTAAGCAGGTTTGCTCCCTTCAGGTGTTAGGCTTTCTTCATGCTGCCTCTTCTTGCCGTTGGGAAGGGCTTTCAGGCAACACCTGCAGTTTCTTCCCTGGCTTCTCTGCATGAGCTCGGATATGCCAGAATGACTGTGAAGCTTGACAACTGCTAAGCTGATGTGTTGAGACCATGTAATGTCACGATAGGGAATGTTGCTTCCTTGTTTGCCTTCACCCGGAGTGCGTCTCGCTCTCCGTTGTGTCTTCTGGTTTACACTTTCATGGTCTCAGCTCCCTTTTTAGTGAATGTGCAGCAATGTCCTTGTTCTCGACCGTGGCTTTTAAGTCTAACAGATGACAAAAATGGAATAATAATCATCCTGATTTATACTTTCTATTAAAGCCTACGCCTAGTGAATTGATTTCCACGTCATTTCTTTTCCATAGTGCCACACGTGGCAAACAGCTGCTTCTACCAACAGCAAGGCGGGAGAACTGACTTCACACTCTCTGAGCTTCCCACTGTTCGTTTTCCTGGAGCCATTCATCAGTCCGTATGAATTTCATCTCCGACCTGGAGACAGATGCACTGTGCCTGCGGAGCTGTATAACACGCCACTGCTTGCTTTCCTGCCCTGAACACATCATGAAATATCCTAAACGATTATAAAAGCTTTAGCACCAGCTTCATTTCATTTTAATAGACCAATAAAAGCAAGCAGTGTGCAAGCTGCTGGCTCCAGTAGTCCTGCATAAGCCATTAGCAAAACAACATTACAGGCTCTGGACAAAGAGAAACAGCAGTGACAAAAACAAGGATTGGCTCTGAAAAGAAGTCAACCAAGTGCCAATGAACCCAGAGACCGCTCTTATGCATGCTGGCTGCCTTGAGCTCTTTGTTTGAGATTGAGAAAAGGCAGTGCTTTCTCATAATTTGTTTTACATTCTGCCTTTTTTCTTGTTCTATTCTGTAAATATCCTTTGCAATGTTTCCAGCAGTGTCGGCAACGTGCCAGGTGCCTGAGGAGCTTTTCCAGTTAACTTGCATGCATGGAGAGCTGTCAGGTTTTGCATTTTATGCATGAGACTGGCTCATCTGGCATCTTTTCGCATTCTTCCCTGTCAGTGCTAGCTGCTCATGTATTTGCAGCCTTGCAGCCCACACAGCAGGTCAGTGGACCGGCTTTGGAGGGCAGGAGTTCCCCCCACTTCATTGCACTCAAGAGAAACTGTAAGATTTCCCTACTAAGGGGACCTCACTGTGTGTGGCAAAGTGGGAGAAGAAATGTGCCCTTCTCAGGGGACTCAATGCGTGGAGCTTTTCATACTGGGCAACAAAAAAAAAGCGCTATTTGCATCAGAGTTGCCAAGTGTGCCTTGAAGATGCAAGTGGCATATTGCATGTCTCAAAGCATATACAGAACACAGAACTACCTCCCCTCGTCAAATATGAAGTGGTTTCATCTGTTTATGTTCGCTGTGCTTCAGAAACAAGAGCACTGTTTAGTTTTGTTACCTGTGTAGAGACCCAGCGGGTTGTGTAACCGAAACCGTCGCTGGTGGGTCCTGGTTAGGCTTTGCCTAAACCCTCTGCAAGGCGGTGCACCATCCAGAGATCTGAGTCCTTCTTCACTCGTTTCATTTTCCCACTTCCATGATTGAAAATGCCACCTTTTAAATTTTGCATGTGAAGACATCATGATCGCTCTTTTCCAAGAAAAGCTTTCAGCATTTCAAGCTGTCCTAAGATGTTCTCAGAGTATGAGCGTTCCCCAGAATGGCTAGCCAGCTAGAGCAGTTTGAAAATGCAGTATCAGCTGAACAAGACAGATGCTGGAAGAGAGATGAAGATGACCTCAGGGAATGTGTGAGGATAGGAGGGAGGCAGAAATTAGCCTAAAAAAGGACTTGAAAAAAGAATAAATTTGCTTCTGCCATGTGCTACGTTTTAGTTTAGCTGATTGTGCATTGGATAGAAATGAAAGAAGGGAATTGAAACGTCCTTCCTCCCACCATGTCCTGGAAAAACTTTTAATAAGTTAGTATGAACTTTTCCCTTTCATCTTTCTTTGCTTTTGCACACCCGGTGAGCAGCACGGTATCATCATTGCCTTTCCCTGTGTAAAGGACCTTGTTTCTCTGTCACTAAGGAACATCTGCCAAACATCACGTTGGTTGTGGCTGTCTGCACGTATTCCTAAGTTCTCTTCTGCCCTGGTTTGCTTCTCTCCAGCAGCAGTTCTGTCCCTGGCAGCAGTTGGAGAGCTTGCGGTCTCGCATCATGATCCCATGTGCTTCTCTCCTTGCTTCTTCTAACCTCCCATCTTTGTACTCGCAAGCCTTTGAAGGATACTCATCCTGTTGTTCCCAGTCTTTCAGCGACTGTTCTGGGTTAAAGGGCATGTTTTGAATTTATTGAGAAAATCAATAGAATGGTAGTTGGATTTTTAAAAATACTTTTTTTTTTTTTTTTGTAGAGGCATTCTGAAATGACACAGAAATTTCCAAATGAGGATGCTCTTTGGGCCCTTGGCTCTTTGCAGAGTTGTTCCTATTAGTAACCATTGGCATTTTGCTGTCAGTCTCATGTCAGTGTCATCCCCTCCGTCCTGCCAGGATCAACTGCTAGAGTCAAGGGGTAGTGATGGTCTTCGTGAGAGAGCAGGGACCTTCCCAGCCCCATGGCTGCGCACAGGATAACTGATATCTCGTTCTCTTGGAACAGAATTTATAAAAGCCACAACAGAAGCTCCAAAGAACTCCAGCAGCATCCGGTTGTAAAACCTGACTAATTTCATTTTTGAAATGAAGAGTTGTTCTCAGTTATGTTCCCTTCCACTTGAATCAGCACAGTGCAGCCCCGAGATCAGTCCATGCAGAAAGCTGAAAGAATTCACAAAGGTAACTCAAGACTATCCTGCATGTGCTGGTGCCTTTTTCAAAATAATTTGTGAACACTGGGCTGCAGTCCCACAGCTCTCTTGTGGTTTTTTATTTTTTTTCTGCTACAGGAGATAAAATATCGATAGCTCTTCAGTTGCATGAGCTGAGAATGTATCTGCAGACTGTAAAGTCTCACCGAAAGCTACTGACTGGACTGGGCTCTAAGTGTGAAGAACATCCTGGAGGGGAAGTTCTTCCACACCGTTGTATGAGCACTGCTGATGGCACATGAGCTAGTTGAGAACATATGGGAGGCTGCCTGCCTGTGCAAATGTAGTATCTCTTCCTATCAACATGATAGCTGGGAAGTTTGCAAGCAAAAAAAATCAGTATTAAAGGGCTCGTTGAAGCTCTGAGAGAACCAGGGTCTTGTTTCACCCCTGCGTGTGGAAGTACTGTTGTAGTAGCAGTGGGATTCCCTGTTGGTGGAGGAGTTTTTTTCTCTTGTTTGTCTTGTTTTACTTAGTGATACCTTTGGTAGATCAGTCTTCTGCAAATCCTGTATCATGAGTTTGCATCGTTAGTATCCCTAATAAAAGCATAAAAACTGAAAATAGACTGTAGAACTAAGTGTTTTCTTTTTTTGGGTGGGGGGGAGGAGGGATTTATTAGGGGGCTATTATGTCTTTATGGAAAGCAAGAGACTAAATGACTGAATGGACCTGTTTGGGGGAGAGAAAAAAAAAGTATAAAGATTATAATGGAAACTTAGGAGTAGTTGCTTCAAAACTATTTTTACTTCTGTCTTTCTTGCCCCCTTTTAATTCTCGGCTGGAATTTCCCAGCACGTTAGAAGGAATCTTCCCAGGTGGGAAAGTTGGGGGATTTCAAGGGAACCCCAGGAACCTGGTGGGCTGTCCCAGGCACTGCGGAGCATCGGCCCATGATCTTCTCTTTAAAACTGTGTCACTTAACCGTCCGGCTTCAAACATCGCTGTGCCAATGCTTGCCCTTAGCAGAGAAAGATTTTTACTAACTGACATCAGTACTGCAAGAGAAGCGGATAAATAAGCAGTTCTGCATCTGCTTTCACAGCTTCAGAAATGCTTTTAGTACTTAGACATGCTTTTAAATGGTATTTCTGAAGCTTAACAGAGACGTGTGTTGTTTTATTTTTGTTCGCTCAGAATAGCTAGTACTTTAGTATTTTGTTCTGTATGAAACTTGGGAAGACTTTATGCAGGGAGAGAGGCAAGCAAAACTTCCCTGTGCGATATATTTCACACCAGAAGCACTCGGTACTTAAAATAGAGAGAAAAATCAGCTCTTTGGCTGTAAAAACGCTTTTCCACTTTGTGAATTTTTATTAAGCGCATTCTTTCCTGCTATACTTGTTAGTAAGTCTGTGAGTCTGATTTAAATCAACTGGGTGCGTTGACTAATAATTTTAAATGAGAAAGCAAGGGCAGGAAAGAGCGTTTTGTGTAGATGCTCTGTGGCCCTCGGTGTGTCCTCCTGCCCTTTCTCTGCTTGCCATAAGAATTGACTTGCCTCTGGCATTCCCACTAACTGGAATATCTGCCTCCTGCTCATACACGGCTGTGCCAGAGCTGAAACTGGAGCATATTGTTCTGCCATTAAATGGGCAATGGTGAATACTTTGGAAATTAACGGCAGCTGCAAATTCTTTAGCTATTTTTATTTGTACTGCGACTATAATTTTTCTACTGTGTTTGTGTTGAAGCTGGATGAGGAAAGGAAAATAAAGCCCCCAAGAGACTTGCTTTTTGTTTTTAATTAAAAAAAATCCTCTGTGACAAAAACATCAGTAAAACTAATAGTATAGAGGGACAACATAGCAGCTTATTCAGCGTGACATGGGCCCCTTAGTCTTGGTGCTGGTAGGACTTTCAAGGGACTTTTGTGAGGCACTTCCCCAGTCAGGCCACCCCTTCAGCTTTCTGCTAGTAACATCCCTCTTGGCCTTCCATAAAGATCATCAGCAGCAAAGCAACTTTCACAGTGCCATTTTATTTAGGTTTTGTTCTCTTAGCTACAGATGTGAGCCAAACTCTATGGAAGCCGCTTGTCTCGATGCTCCTTGAGTGAAGCCCTAAAATTAAGCTAAGAACGTTCAAGAGAATGACTTTAAAATGGGATTTCTCAAAGTCCCTTTGCGAGTCTAGCTGCAAGGATGTTTTTCCAGAACCTCATGGACATGTATCAGGAACAAGACAGAGCCAAAGTCCAAACCTGCAGGTCTGAACCCTGAATGCACAAGCTGTTGTCCTGCTGCCCAGGGTGTTGTGTTCTTCTGTGCCCTTGCCCTGCCGTGTGGGATGCAGCACCTTGCCCACAGCTCTCCAGAGATGCAGCTTCCCTGGGGCCAAGGGCAGAGAGTGCATGGGGAAAATCAGTGTATCAAAGGCGCTTCATTACAGGCACTTATTGGAGCACGTGAAGTCAGTGCTCTATTTACAAGGAGTTAGCATGTTGTTTTGAAGCTTGGAAAAGAGCAAAGCCCAGCAGCTGGAAGGTTTGTAGACACAAGTTGGCATAGCTGTGTTTAAGCCCTCAGAAATTTTGGTTGCTATTGAAAAAGAATAGCATCTTAGTAAGCATGAGCCACAGGCAAGGAACTTCTCAACTTTTCATTCCCAAATTGCAGGGCAAGCATAATCCAAAGCAAAGTTCCTATTGAGATGTGAAAAGATCAGATCAACCTTTCCAGATTTCTGCTCTGGGCTGGAGTGAGGAGCTATTCCTAATCGATGGTATCATATCTCTGTCAGGGAGGGCTCCCAGTTTGAAAATCAATAGGAGCTGAAAAATGGGAATGGCTGCAAGAGGAGAGATGCTGCTGCTAACCCACTGGCAGCAGCAAGCATCTGTTTGCAATATGAAAATGCTAAAGTCAGTGCAGTTTGTTGCCTCACCAATACCACTCTCAAGATACTGTGGTTCCTATATTTTGACCTTACTATGTGTCATTCGGAGTCTGTATCTGTGATATCTTTGGTTGCCATCCTGCTGGCTCCTGACCCCTGATGTGATTAGTCAATTTGGAAAAGCAAAGGAAGCCTTGACTGCAGCTCGGAACTTGTATGGTTTGTTCCAGTGCACAGAATTAGCCTCTTTTCTACTGCCTGGAGGGTTTGATTCTGGGGAACTGATGAGAGGAGGGGAGCGATCTGACTGAGGTCCGAAATTGTTTCATACAATCCCTCTTCTGAAGACTTTGATGGTGGATTGCTGTAGACCACCAAGTACTTTTCTGGTGGTGTTCTTTAGTTGCTATCTGTTAGCTCCAGATGGAGTATGCCTTGGTGCAAAAATAATGAACTCCAAATTTTATAAGTTCTCTTCTTTTCTTACTATTTAATCCTGTTCACTCTCTTAACTGGGAAAGGAATGAAAATCTGATTTTCTGAGAGTTGACTGTAACAGATAATAGGTAGGAGTAGTAAGACCTTGCTCCTTGTTTAAGCAACATTCCAGTCTTGTTTCTAATCTTCTTCCCCCTAGTTATTCCACCTTTCCTCAAGCCTTTCTTCTACTTTTCTTAACTGTTGTTTTTGACATCTCATTCTCCCATTCACTTCTCTGCCTTGCTATTCTCATTCCACTTCTTTCTCCCATCTGCGTTTACTACTAAGTGTGCATTTGTGCTTTCAATGTAAAGGGTTATCTGTCTGTATAAAAGCGTCCTGAAGGATTTAAGAGCGGGAGTGCTGGTTTGGTGAGACTGCTTCCAGTCTGAACTGAAGGCTGTTGCACCGTGCTCCGTGTCCTCCACGAAGAGAGAGGCATGAAGCCAAATTGTGTCCTGCGGAAACAGAAGTGGTGCCCTTGATGCCTCTGGAGCTGCCCCCGGCTTTCACAGGGGTTGAATTTTCTCCAAATTTGGACTTGGGCAATGGTGTCAACACCGACCAAATGTGTGACTGTGTCTGTGCTTCTTTCTGAGCTATTGCTGCTATTTCCATCTGTTAATGTGGGCAGGCTACTGTTGAAATCCTCAGCACTTCAGTCCAGTTGAGTAATTTTCTAGATGCTAGGCTTATAAATTATACATTTATGGCCATATCTCATGCTATTACCCATTCATAGCAGCACCTCCAGGCAGGAATATTTAAATTTTGAGGGAGTGTGGACCACATGTTAATGGCGAGCCAATGTTTCATTTACTTACTGCATCATCTTCCTGCTGTACTTCTTGGTTGCAGAACATCCCCAAGGTAGCCTCAAAGAGTATCCTCTTTGTGAGGACAGCAGTCTTGGTGAAGGGCATGTGATATCGCTGAAAAGGGAGAGTGGAGATCGTTGCATTGACTTTTCTGTGTGTCTTGTCAAGTCATTTTCTCATTCTCTTGTGCTGTCTTATCTACGAGCAGAAATGAAGGTTAACATAACGTCAAAAGTGAACCACAGATCATGAGAATTGTAGTTAGAGGTCCAACAGTGATAGTTAAGAAACATGTGTTACTACTATTGAAAAAAATGGAAAATCGCTGGTCCCAAGAAAATCCCCATGGTATATGGCAGAAGGATGTTTGAGCATGGATCACGCACCAGCTGAACAACAGTAAGGCATATAAAGACCTGTCACCATCCAGGGATGTCCTCTGTCAGGTTGTAAAGTAGATGGACTGAGAGGTGAAAAGCAGAATAAGTTGAGCCAAGGCCTGGGTGCTGTACCAAGAAATTATTTGTGTTTGTTTGTCTGATTACATGTATCTAGTACCTATATGTAGAGATAGTCATCTTTGGAACCTGCTGTAGATACTTCTTCCCCCACCTCTCCAGGAAGTTGTGTTAAAAACTGTGATTATGTGGAAGAATAGAGGTGATCACTAAAACTAAGAAACTGATTTTTTAGAGAAATGCCAAATCCTGGTGTGCTTTTGATTTAAACAAAGAGATTTGTCAACACTCTTAGTGGATTATGTTGACATTGGCACATTAGAGAATTGAGGGCACAAGAGATTATTGTTTAGGTACATTCATGCTCCTAATAGAAGGAAAATAAATGTTATGGTCTTGTGTAAGAATTTACTTCATTTTGAAAAATATCTTGCCATTAGTAGGCATTGCTATTTGCCAGAAATGCTTGATTATTTATTTATTTGCTGTTCTCTTATTTTTATAGGAAATACTACAAGGACAAATACTTAATATTTCTTTCTGTTCAAATAAAAAGCTGTGAGATAAAACTCTTTTGTTTAGACTGGAATTTAATAATCGTATACTTTCACCGTGACACTGCGTCAGACTACCTAAGTGAAAGTCAGTTTAGGTTCTTAGTTTAATTTAAATAGCATGGATGTTTCACTTTGCCTAGTATTTGCCTCAAAGTCACAACAGAGTATGTACCTGAAAGCTTGAACTGACTTGTTTGACCTACTGTAGTTTGTATTTAACTATTCTGCTTTTTTTTTTCTTTCTTGAGAATTTTGGTCTGAGACAGACATGTTTGCTACCCATCAGTAGGAACTCTGAGACTGCATTGCATATGTGCAAGATGAGAAAAGCTCAATTATTAACCTTGAGGAATCCACACCCCAAAGCTCCTTCCTGCATTCTAGGACCAAATCGCAAAGCAAACAGTTTTGTGTGCTGCCACGTGGAGAGGATGACATTTCAGTGTTTTAATGTTCATGTGAACACAACTCTGCAGATCAGGCCAAGCTGACCTTCGATGTGTGAGTTTCTGTGTTTAGTACAAGCTATAGATAGTTTCTGGGGACTGGTGACACTGGACTGTTTGGAAGTGCTTCTCCAGGGTCACTCTGGTTGTTAGGATAGACATCATAAATCATAGGTTTGCACTTTCCCCTTGTGAGAGACAGAGATACCCTGTGGAGGTGTGAACACCACAGAAGTGATGGTTGTTACCTGCAGGGTAGCATCTGCTGGCTGGGCTCACTGTTAAGCAAGGGCAGGTTGACCAGGAACAAATCTCTCAACAGAGTATTTAAGCAGACACTTCTTCTCAGGGAAGTGTTTGGATTCTGACGTGTCATCATTCTTCAGAAACTGGTTTTCAAATATCAGAATATTTCTGAGGTAACCTCTTTAATCTCTGCTGTATTCAGCTATTTGCTCATTTAATACCTGTGCCTTTTATAATGTAATTTAAAATGAACAGATGCTCCTAACCACAGTATAACATTAAGCATGATGGAATTCTGGAATAAGCTGCCAGAAAAGTCAAAAGTTGCCTTGGTCTTGTAATATGTCATCATTACTGTTTTCTTTTGTCCCATGGCACTGAGTGCGTCACTGGCTCCAGACTCTGTGTCTGTTCCTTGAGACTGAGGCATCACTGCCATTAGTGATACAGTGGTTTTCAGGACTTCCAAAGCACAGGCAATACCTCAAGTTTTGGAATAAATATCTCAGACACTGAAAACAGAGTTTTACTTGAATAAATAAATCACAGAATCACAGAATGGTTAAGTTTGGAAGGGCCCGCTGGAGATCATTTACTCCAACCCCCCTGCTCCAGCAGGGACACCTAGAGCACGTGGCACAGGGTGGCATCCAGGTGGGTTTGGAAGATCTCCAGAGGAGACTCCACAGCCTCTCTGGGCAGCCTGTGCCCTGTCAGCCCTTCGCGCAAGGGTACATAACACGAGCCAAGTGAAACCCAGGAACTCCCAAAGCAACTGTCTTGGGCCGTGAGTCCTTGCGACCGCCGTTGATGGACTGACAGGGTGTAACAGCATCAACTGTTGTCTGCGCTAAAAATGACCATGAAAATTGAGTTCTGAATCCATCTTACTTTATTCAGTCTTTCATTGCTCCGCTTTTGTTGTTATAGGAGATGAAAGACAGTCCCTCGGGATTTGACTGCTAGGTAATACAAAGGCAGTTTTCACTCTTTGGCTGGTAAAGGGTAAGAATGAATTGCACATGGAAAACAGCTGAACCTGTTGGTTCAGCATGAACTGAAGGGAGTGTTAGCTTGGTTTGCATCAAAGTGGGTGAAACCCAAGTCTAAACTTTGCTCCGAATAGTGTTGCTTTGAGAGGAGTTTTTTTTTTGAGAGGAGTGTTGCTTTGAGAGGCCAGGGCTGGTGCTGCAGGTGAAGCCCACTTCCAGTCCTTAGGAAAAGCAAGCAATTTTGATAGCATGTATCTTAATAGTGATATGGAGAGTGTTACCTATGCTCATTGCAGGCTTAAAAGTAAAATCCTTTTGTCCATCTTCCGTTAACTCTGAAAATTAATGTCTGTCTTGCTCTGTTTTTAGAGAAACTGAGGGAGGAGATCATAAATATCCTCAGTTCTGACATATTCTTGCTTTCAATTCCTGATAAATGATACGTCCCCTGCTCCCTCCACTCTTTATTCAATGTTTAATAAGCTGCCTTATGACTTACTCTGCTCCTAAAGAATGCAAACAACAACCATGGTTTTTGTTTCCCATGCACATATAAAAGGAAACGGAGCAATTGAGGAAGCTAAATTCAATTTTGGAACTGCAGAACCTACTCGGTACCATTTGGAATAGATTGACTGCTCCTGGTGGAGATGGGGAAACGTGGCATCTGTTTCCTTGAAGCTGGAACAAAAGATTTTACCCCTAGGTCCCCCATGAAGTTGCAAGTACTCCAGTGGCATGTTGAATTTTCTTTTTAATGCTTTCAATATGTGGCAGGATTCATACTTGCTTAAAGAACTGTCATATAGAATATTCTATGTAAGGTTAGAATATTCTATGTAACATCAGTCCCTCCAAGAAGGCTTAACACACCTTCCCCTCCTGCCCACAGCTTTATGTCTGTACAAAAGTTGCTGAGTTCACGAGTATAGAAGTAAGATTTGGTGTTAGAGATCTCTGGGCACATATTTGGCTTGACCTCCTAACGTAGATCCAGGTGGGAAAATTCGCTTTACTCTAATTTCCCAAGCAGTTCCATTTGAGCCAGCCAGAATGGTTGAGGTTGGAAGGGACCTCTGGAGATGGAAGGGACCTCTGGAGATGGCCTAGTCCAACGCCCCTGCTCAAGCAGGGACTGCGGTTAGGCATTTTTAAGGGTTTTAAAAAACTTGATGTTGTTATTCATGACTCTTACCAGTGCTCAAACAGGCCACGAGCTATTTAACAGCCTAACCTGCCCATGTGGTTTTGCAGGCTGGGCTCCGCATTGCGCCGCTCTGCACGTGGCCGTGGCCAGTGCAGCTCTCCCTTGGTGTTGGTGGTGCCCCGCGGTGGCAGCGCTGTCCCCGGTGCTGAGCTCCACTTGCATCGTGCTCCAACTGAAGCGCGTTTGCAATTTGCTGAAAAACGTCCAAAGGGAGGAAGGAGAGGGGAAAAAAAAAGGTCGTTGTCAGCTTCTCAGATGATCCCACATGCAAGAGGAGTATCTGTGTGCCTTTTATGGGAAAGGTTAATAGAAGAGCAAACTACGAGGTAATGTTTTTTAATGGGAGGCTATCTAATGCTAAGCATGCTTTAATTCCACATTAAAAAATGCGATGATTAATGCTGGTACTCTGAGCACCAGGAGAGCTATTAAGTATTAGCTGCTGGCGCTGAAATTTCACTGCTGCTAAACACAGAAGAGTAAATTCCAGGTGGGCAAATTGTTTCTGTGAAGAATCGTGTATAGGTAGTAATCCCTTTTTTCTTGGGGAACAGTTAAAAACCCTGTCAAGAGGCAGCACCCTCTGAAATTTTTAATAGGAGGTATATGGCTTTGTAATCTTGGGGCCTTGATGGAGTGGCTGTGTATCTGGAATTGTATCGGTTCCATTTATCCTCTGATAGGAGGGAAGGCTTGAAACTAGTAGCTGCTAAAGGAATTACTATCCTGTTACACTGGAGTCTTCTGATGTAGCTTCATTTGTTAGTGGATAAAACCCAGTGAAGACTGGGGTTGTGTTAAAGCCGTTCCTGTCTTTTTCCTGTCTTTTGCAATGGGAGTATTTGCCGAAGTTGTTGGTAACATGGCCTGGGAGCTCAATTTCCTCCAAAAGTTTGGAGAGGGGTCACTTTGGCCTCATCTGTTAGCATCACCAGAAAGCAAGCAGGGATGAGTTTTGATGGATTCAGGCAAGGCTAAAACTGAATACCTCATCCCTTGAGAACTGTTTCTGCCCTTAGGCTGTTCTGTGAATCCCCTCGCAGATGATCCCATCTCTTCATGCTCATTCCACCAAGTGCAGCAACCAGGAGGGCTGCAGCAGGTCTATGCAGATGACTTTGGCAAGAAGCTTCCTATGGGAAAGGCAATTAGTAGTTATGATCTGGCTGCAGTACAGCTTTATGGATATACAAAGCTGGAGTAGGAAATCTTCTTTCTAAATCACCCTGTGTGTTGCTAAGAAGCCATGAGGTCTTTTCCCAAGTCTTGGATGCACTTTTCATTCGTTCTTCCTGCTCGCCTATGGATGAATAAATCCTAGCAGAGTGTCAGAGCCGATAGCCACAAGAATGAGACTGGGATCAACCTGACCTCCACTAATACATAGGATGTGCCCAGCGGGATGAGAGGATTTAACAGCCAGTGACTATTTGAGTCATCGCAGAGTGCTAGGGGCCATTTCTGGCTTGTCAGTGTGGCAGGTCACGTGGTTAAATTCCTGCTTTTTTTTGTTTGTTTTTGTTCTGCTTTCTTGTAATTGTGCTGTAGCATCTAGTTTTTGTCTTTCTTTCTTTTTTTTTTTTTTAAGTGCTAGCCCCTCAGTTTCTTTGCCTTGGTCGTCAAGAGCAGACCCATGCCTCCTAGCAGTCTGGCTTTGAGGACATGTCTGTGTGTTCCTGTAGAGTGCAGATACCATCTTCCTCATCTTCCTCCCCACTCCAAGCCCTTCCGTCCTCTGAGTGCTTCTTTTCTGTTGGCTTTATACCAAACATTGACAGTACTTGCTGTGTGTAGTTGGGATTGTAATAGTTTACTTTCTAAAACCCCAGTGAAAGCACTGGGCATGAACCCAGGGTTCTCTTGATTACAAAGACCGATTGATCATACAGGTCTATATGTGTGTGTATTTTTAATTTATTTCCCTAGGACTGAACTATAATGATGTACAGCGTGGAGGAGATGCTTTCTAGGCACTATTTCTGCAAATCTTGCAAGGCAGAGCTAGTGATCCATAGGATGCCTTCAGGTGCTCACTGAGCACACTGCCTCCTCCCTCCTTCCCCACACAGCATGTGGCACACATATACTTCTGTATCCTGTATTTTATGGTGTGATCAAAACCAGGCTTTGGTTAATGTTTCAGTTACTCCTTCTGTTTTTTTCATTGTTCTCACTAGCAGCAGCAGCATTTGCAGTCTCAATCTGTGGCAGGAAGCCACATGTTTCCCTTCTTAGAGGAAACCTGAATGAGTTTAGAGGCCACAGAAAAGCACAGCTTGCAGCTCATGTTGCTGCATTCTGTCAGAGAAAACAGGCTGCAAGAGAGATGTTGATTAAAAAGAAATAGTCTCATGTGGATTTTCTCCTCCCTTTTATTTTTCCCTCTGTATACTACAGTCTTAAGAACTGTTTTCATGCATCTGGCTACTTCGCATACCATTAGTTCTCCAGAGATTGCAGAAGCACAGCCAATTAGACCTGCATCATTTATTTGAAGAGTGATCATACTCCTGTATTTATTTATATTTTTGGCTGTGTCAAATGGATAAAGAGTGTAGAAGAAGAAACTGTGTATCTCAAATGCTGTTCTTTTAGAAAAGTTAAAAGCATCAGCAGGGCCATAACTAAGCTTAGTTTAAGAACCACAAACATCCCATTTTTGCTATTGGGGGTGGTAAATGCCTTTTAAGACACGGACAAATGCCTACCAGAAATTCTTGGGATATGCAGCCTGTCTTCATACGGGAGCTAGCAAAGTGGCTGCCAACCCTGATGTCCGGGGTCTTTTTGCAGTACAGCACTTTGAATTACCTTCCTTTTCTTTGGTTCACTTTGTGGACTGACTTCTGGTTGATGTTTCTTAGCTAACTTGAGAGCTTAAATCTGAATTACCTCATGCAACCGCAAGGACCCAGTCCTCGAGGTGAGGATCAAAACCAGCTGCTGCCAGAATCCGTTCCCTCGTGCTCTTGTGTGACTTCTCACGGGCTCTGTTAAGAGTCCAGCGTGCTCACCCCGAAGAAAGAAGAATTTGGCTCTTGGTGAGAGACAGGCGATCATGCTTTGCTTCAAAGGATGTGTGTGGGATGCGAAAAAGTAATCCGTGGCCTAGCTACCCTGTTCATCGCTCTGGTAGCCGCATACTAAAGAGATGGAAATCCTCCGAGGTGAGGACGTTCCCTTCTCCTCCGTGTCAGTGAATCCCCGAGAGGTCTCTTAACCAGCAGTACCGTCGTCGGATTGGAGCCTGGTTTGTGTCAAAAAACGTTGCTATGGAGATCAGTGGGGGTTTTCACTAGGCAAGGACCGCGGCGCTTTGTCCTGTGCGTGGAAATCCTCCTGATGCGGAGCGTGGATCAGGCTCTGCCGCGCTGCTGACCTGACTCCCAGGTAGGAGAGCAACTTCCCTGCGTTATTCTTATCCCAGTGGTGTAAGAAAGCACCAAGATCGCAAGCGGCACCGACTCTGCCAGGTCCCATGTAAAGGCAAAACCCTGCCCTAAAAACTCTTAGGGTGCGTGTCCAATCCCTGTAAGCCAGAGGTAAGCTTGGTATTAGCAAAGCTTGCCTAGGTGGGAGCCCTTGTGTGGCAGCAGTAGTATTTGTGGCTGACGCAAAGTCCAAATAATTTAAGAGGAAGAAACAGAAATTTTACAGCTTGGAAAGGCCGAAGCATCTTCTCTGTTCATTTTAGAACTTGCACAGTGGATTAAGACATGGAGACGAGGACAAGCAGAGCAAGTACTAAATATAAATATCTCCTTTATGCGGGTAAGAAGCAATGGATGTGCAGGCTCCGTGTGCTTCAAACATTGCTGGGAAAGTGTCAATTAAAACAGGCAAAGGCTGTAAGGATGTTAAGATAAACAGTGAGTCATATTGATCCAGAAGTGGGAGGCAAAACACAAGAGTAGTGCACACCCCAAGCTGAATTCTGCAAGGAGGCTTCCCAAGGCAGGGATCTGCAAACAGGGGATTTTCAGCCAGGGCCTGTGGATTCACAGCCTTTAAAGGCAAAGAGCTGAAGTGTGTTTTCCACTAAATCAGCAGTGGACACACCGGATTTACCAGAGTGCTATGTTTGCAGAGTGGCACCATGACAAACTCGTCCCAGTCCTAATTTCAGATTAAAAGGAACCAGTGCACTGATGAGCGGATTCAGAAGGAAAGTTTAAAAACTTGGAAGCTTTGGAAGAAGAACCAAAAAAAAGGGGGAGAGAGAGAGAAACAAGAGGGGGATAGGGCAAATATTAAACTGCACATTTGGAGAAAAACTACTTGCTCCAGCAGCAGCTCTGGATCCTTCCTGCTTTGATGGTGGCATCCATTTCAGACAGAAATGAGACTTTCACTATTTTTATCCTAAAGTGAAAGCAGCAGTGCTTTTCCCACACCGAAAGCTTGTGCTGCTTGCGGGCTGGTGCAAGCCCTTGTCGTATAGCAAGTGGAAAGGTCTGATCACACGCATCGAAAGTCTCTCTCCGCTGCCGCCATCGCTACCTCCTGCTCTAGTCTTAACACTTTAATCCATAGCAGTTTGTCTTCATGGCCCGTAATTGATCTGTCTGTGATTGAGCTCATCAGCTGCTCGTTAGAGAGCTCGAGTTGCAGCCTTTGCCATTCATGAGGACTGCGAGGCGAGAGGTCTAAAACCACTCTGTCTTTGTCTTAACTGGATTCGTTGGGTATTCTGGGATTCGGGGCGGCTAATGAACTGCTTAAAGGCGAGCTGCCCAGAGAACATGACGGATGATCCGAGCGCCGCGGATGCGCGCGGTGCTCTCTGGCATCGCGTGTCAGGTGTGAGCAGCGGCGAGAGCCGCAGTTGCGACCGCGGTGAGATGTTCCTTGCTGCTCTGGGAGCTGCTGGAGCTGTGTCTGTAATGAGGGCTGTGTTTTCTGCTAGGGATGGCAGCAGGATGTGCAGAAATACCGGATGCGTTGTATGTACAGATTGTGCTTGACATCTGGTTTTCCTTTCTAAGCAGCGGCGTTGCTCTCGGTCGCTGCGCTTACTCTGGCAGGGCCCATAATGATGCACATTCCCCTCATTGCCTGCACACACACACAGAGAACGCCTCTCGCCAGCCTTTATAAAGGAAATACTGAGAGAACAGTGCTACCGGCTGCAGAGAGCCGTGTCCTCTCCCTAGTGCTTTCATGAGCACAGGTCCAGGCTGTCGGAAAATGAGATGCTCTCCTAACGTAGGCTCTCTGTTTTTGTTCCTGTCCGAGGCTGCCTCTGCGCGTCAGAGAATTCCATAAAGATGAATAATTCCTTACAAATAGCAAATTAATTGCACTTGCATATGTCTAGTGTTGTCTAAATGGGGATGCCTTAGTGCTTAGGTGACTGTAACCACAGTGAACTCTTAAGTTCTCCGTATTCTTGAGATTCTTTGGAGACTCCAGTTCTGCCAGGAAGCACATGCACTCGGGGTCTTTGCAGGGCCTCGGGGCTGCATTGTGCATTGAGTGAACCCATGGGGCCCCACAGAGTGAGCCCCTGGTGAAACATCTGAACCCTAACTGGGCACGTTATGGTTCAAGTTAACTAGTTCCCCAGTTGCTTTGTGTTTTTGATTTGTGAAGCCCTTGGAAATAGATATATCTTCTAGTTGCTCAAAGTTACAGTATTTATAACTATTCCAAGCTTGTGTTATTAGTCACATGTTGTCCTGTGTAAATATTAATACCTTGTTTTCTTTCTTTGTAGTGTACAGAGGCCAAAAAGCATTGCTGGTACTTTGAAGGATTGTATCCTACATATTATATGTAAGTAGTCATCACTTTCCTTTGTGTTTTCAAGTGATGATTAGATTCTTCTGGCTCTAAGTGTTATTCTTTTACTAACTACACAACCTTTAGGGAAGTGTCTCATCTTTTTCCTCTTTTCTGTATTGGAGAAAAAAAAATAAAAGGTGTACAGACTAATTTCCCCACCATTTCAGGTTGCTTTTCCTGTTGAAAACAAAATGTGAAATTTTAAAACTGGTTCTTACCTCAGTACACAGAGAGGAAGCACAAGCAGAACTGTGTGAGGAGACAGCTCTCCCATTATTTTGTACAAGGACAAGTAGCCGGGCAGAATACCAGGAATGCTTTAAAAATAAGTTTGTCTCTGTGGTAATATTGTTGTTTAATTTAAGGAGTTGACACGATTTGTTATCCATGGCGTAGCTGTCCTTCTGATGAGTGTCATCTACGTCCACGTCAGGTCTGGATGTGAACCTAGTGTCAACGAGCTGTAGGTGCATGATTGAGGATCTTACTGATGTGCAGTTTTCTCTGACTTAAATTGCGCTAAGCAGCAACAAAGAGGCGAGGGGAGGAATTGGGTATGGATATGGAGCTAGATGTGGTAAACTTTGTTGCTGGACTATATGACTTTAACAGAGACAGTTATATATACATTTAAGGAGAAAATAAAAAGGGGGCTAGAGGTGGAGGAGTAGGTAGCAGCAACAGGTCGTCTGTCTGCTGAGCAAACGCCTCCTTGCTTAAGGATTGGAAACTACAGTAATCCTTATGCTGCCCAAGAACTTCCCTCCCATTTCTTCTCCACCTCCACTTCATCTGCCAGAAAGAATAGAGAAATAGGAGAGAAAGAAGCAGCCAGGGAGCTGGGCAAGGAGCAAAGCTTGGTGAAAGAAGAATGAACCACTTACTGTGTGGTTTAATCATCTGTGCTCCCAAATACAAACGGGTTAGGAAATATTTGTGCCGAGGACTTACTGTCTTTTTACCAGGTAACTAAAATGTTGAGAATTACTCATAGCGTTTAGCCAGAACAGATGGGTGAATTTAAATCAGTTAATTTTCTTTGCATACTGATAACAACAGGACTTCGATCCCACCTACATTTTGTTTCATTCTGCCGCAGTGTGGGAAAGGAACTGGGCTGTTCTGAAAATCCCGCTGTACCTTGACATTCAGGAGCCCGTTATTCATCACCACCTTGGTGTCCTGCTTAGGGTTCTGCCCACGCATGTTTGCAGCTAGCGTCTGTCTCCCTTGTTAACACAAAGCGGCAGCTATTTGGATTTGGGGTGGGAGCTCAGCCTCTTCATACCGCAGGTAAACAAATACGCAGCAAACCCTGCAAAAGCAAGGGGAGGGCCCGCTGTCTGCAGTTGCTCTGACACAAATTTGCTTTTTAATTGGTTTCCTTTTGGTTACTAGTGTATTGCTTTCTTTACGTGCCGAAATGGATTATTCTGTAGGAAAGCTGTTTATTTTCCAGTCCGTCAGAGAGGTTAATTGGAAGTGCACACAGCTCTGGACATCAAACTTGTGCATTACACTGAGAAATAGGAGTAGAAATAGGGCTGGTAGGTTGTTTAAAAAGAAAAAAAAAGATAAAAAAGAAATTACTTAGTTTGGCACAACACAGGTCTGCGCTTCTCCTGGAATCAAGGTGCAGAGCACGGACAAGCCAGTTCAGAGGGTTGCAGTTCTCTTGCTTCTCCCTTCCTCTCCCCTAGTCCCATTGCTTTAGCACTCATCGGGCCCTGTGCTTCATTAACTCGACTCGCTGCCCCCCAGAAAGTTGTTCATTTTGGCACATTCCGTTCAGCCCGGTGGGGAGCGCAGGCCCTGGTGAAACGAGAGGGAGGAATATGCATATTGTGGGGGAGGAGAGAGGCAGGAACGGGTCTCCTTCGTGAGCATATGGCGAGATGTTAAATCATCCAAAGGCGCAATGTGTAGCTTCAACCCGAGAGCGTCTCCTCTCTTCAGATCTGGATCTGGCGTGTGCTGCAGTGAACAACCTATATTTTGTCCTGTCACTTTTTAGAGCAGCAAGTCAACTAGCAAATATATTTAGTCCAAGTACATAATAGGTTTTATTCTGCTTTCACTGGTTTTCCAGCAGGATTTCCACACACACACCCATTTATACACATGTATATATATGTGTGTGTGTGTGTATACATATATATATATTTATACAGACATATATGTACATGTAGTCTGATCTTGAGAACCCCTTGCTTGTAACCCCCTGTTACAAGCTCAGCCATGGAGTCCTTGTCGTGCCCCTCACTGTGGTTCCAGCCCCAGGCTCCCAGGTAGGCGCTTTGTTTTCCAGTGAGTAGATGGTCATGGCGCTGTGGGGACACCACTGCCGTGTCTGTTCACAGGCACAACGTGGCACACATGCAGCAAGGCCTCCCCTGACCGAAGTTTCCTGACTAGGTACCTCCACCTCGCAGGTTTTGTGTAATAGCTGGTTCTCTTTCGGTTGCCCAAAGTAACGTAAACGCAACCTGGACTGTCACGTAAAATCCGCACCACCTTTTATGGAAAGTTTAAAGGCAGAATAGCTGAGCTAATTTTTCCTGTAGAGGATCTACTGCAGCTACCTATGACAGAGATAAGATTGTGTCTGGGATAAGAAAGCAGCGTGCTCAAATGAATGTACTGAAAATTCAGCTAGACTGCATTTTACCAGAAAGGACTGTTCCTCCTTATTTGACTGACTTAGTTTTTGATTCAATGTGTCTTTTGTTCTATTTTAAAAATAAAAAGCAATTAGAGATGTTGCATAAAGCTTTCTTAAAATGTGTTGGTTATGCTTCCTATACTAACAGCTAAGACAAAGGTTGGAGGTCTCTGTCATTGTGGAGCTGGTCCTATTTCCCCCGGTCCAAGTAATTGCAATTGGGTTAATTTGAGCATGTTTCTCCTAGATGTAATTCTGTTTCTCAAGTCTAGACTGAACTTTCCTAAATTTTATGCCCTTTTTTTAATGCATTACTCAAGCTGCAGTGTATTGGAGCCCACAAGCCATCTTGAAAGCTTGCTGTGAATTTTGGAGAGACATAACTGTTCCATTGTTCATACAGAAAATTACTAAGAGTGTTCTTAATTTTTTCCACCAACCAAACCAATCACTTCTCCATGCACTAGTTTTCTCAGGCGCATGATCTTGTCAATCTGCTACTTTACTCCTGCTTCAGCAAAGCACTTACTTTTCTGTGGCCTGGAAAAAGAAGCAAACAAAATTAAAATTGAGGTAGGAATTAGTCATTGGGTTCTAATTCTCTTCCTTTGGAAAAGCAGAGAGTCAGATTATCCCTGACTTTGCTTAAAAGAGTTAGATCATTCTTTTCCTTGTACGGATGCACAGAAAGCAGTTCAGAATCAAAGCGCTCTGGACAGACTTGCTTCTGATCCTCTGTAAGGATCATTGATTTAGCTCTATTTAAATAAACCTGCTCAGTCAAGAGAAGAGTAGCACTGAACATAGTGAATATGTTAGGCTCAAAAGCCATCTCCTAAGTATGTAGGCAACAGTGGCATTTGAGAAAGACTTCTTATAGTTTTGGGTTTTTTTTCTCCTTCTGAATTGGGAATGAATAGCAGATGGAAGGCTGGTTTGCGTTTTATTGATGGGGAATGTTTTGTTGGGAATGATTGTGAATGTATTTTTTACTGCAGGGAGAAGTATGTTCCGAGGCTGACTGACCAATCCCACAAGCCTTTTCTGTTTATTTTCCCCCTTGTTGTTAGCGACCATCACATCTGAGCATTTAATGAAGTGATAAATTCCAGATGCTAGAACCTGCATGGTTGTAATCCTCTGCTTTCCTCTCCGGACTCTGTGGCATGTTCTGTAAAGCAGCACAAATGTTTTGGGTCTGAATGCTAAGCACTAAGGCAACACATGCACTGCCCCTGATGTCACTGGGTCACAGTGAAAGGACTGACCTGGAGAAGGAAGGGAATTTTGATGTCAGCCCGTATTTGATTAACATTATTTCAGATGATCTGAGTGGATTATCTGAACATATATTGATGTTTTTAATGATGTGATACTCTGAAGAGAAGTAGTAAGGAAAAGAAGGAAATTCGGATTATAGAATCGGAGAATTCAGATGGGAAGGGGCTTCAGGAGGTCTCCAGTCAACCTCCTGCCCGAAGCAGGGTCAGCTGTGGGATCAGCCTAGATTATTCAGGGCTTTATCCAGTTGGGACTTTAAGATCTCCAGGGAAGGAGGTGATGTTTCCAAGCAGCCGGCTCCACTGCCCAACTATTCTCATGGTAGAAGAGTTTTTATGTTTATTGATTCTGAACTTCTTTTGTATCGGTTATATGCAATCTCTGCCATCCTCCTGTCCTGTAAAGAGCCTGGCTGCACTTTCTTAATAACCAGGTACAGACTTCCAAGGTGGTCTACTGGCTTCCAGGTAACATATTGCCCACTAGCTCCTGGCCCTCTGAGCCCCACAGTTCGATGGCGTAAATTCCATCCGTAGGTCTCTGCTGGTAATTTCCTCTCCTGCTTGAACCTGGCCTCTAAGCACAGAGCTTTGGGAGACTTTGCTGGTGAAAACCAAAGCAAGGAGGCATCACGTACCTGCGTCTGTCACTAAATCACTCAGCCCGCTCAGCAGCAGGCCTGCGTTTTCCTTCTTTCTTTGCTGCTAGTGTCACTTCTAGGCGAGCTTTGGCTTTCCTCACAGCATCCCTCCCCATGGGTGCCAGGTCTTGATGCTCTTCCTTCGCAGCCTGCTCCCGTTTTCACCCCTCACGTACTGCCCTGTGGCACTGGAGCTCGCTCGAGGTCGCCTGGTCCCATGGGGTCTGTCATGTTACCAAGGCATCGCTGTGGGAAAGGCCACCAGAAGGAATCATGGAAGCTTCTCGGAAAGAAAAAGTTACCATCCCTGCTGAGAAATATATGAAGAACAGCAGAGAAATAGGGGAACACAGTCTTGTAATCTCTTAGAAACCTTGTTTCTGAGACAGGATGTAATTGATGTTAAAAACATGTCCTGACAGAAGTACTGTATTTTTAGGCTAATATGTTTGCACCATAGATAATCGTTTACTCCATGTACCTATGCTTATTATTTCATGTTTTTAAAATCTGTGTTTCTTTTAGAATAAGAACCGGAGTGTTATCCTAAAATAAATTTTGAATGTGAAAATATTAGCAAAAGTATCTTCCTGCAGTACGTTTGAACAGCCCATTGTTTTCCTTGGGTTGGGCTTTTTTTCTTTCCTTCCTCTCCTTCATTTTGACTCTTTGTATGGTCACTGATTAAATTGTGTTGGATTCATTGGAGGGTCGTACTCATTTGAGTTTTGTGTGTAAGTCCTTACCAAGATATTTGCTTGGTGGTCTGTCCATGACAATATTTTTGCATATTACCAAGACCATGAGGAATGTTCCAGCAGAAAACAATAGAAAAGCTCTTCTCTCTTCTTGTTACTTAGAAAACATTTCTTTTTGTCCAAGCCTAGAGGAGAGACTTGGAAAACCCCACAGTCCAGGTACTGGGCTTGTTGCATTGCAGGAGTTACTTTGTGTGCTCCACATCCCGCTATGTTTACTGCTCTTAATTAAGTTGGCTTTCCTGATGATACGCTTAGCTTTCCAATTACAATTACAGCTGCATGAAATGTCAGCAGGTGTGTGCTTAGGGCAGTAATCTCACTGCTGATTTATTCTTCCATCTGATTTGAAACCAGCGTGGGAGGGAGAGGGCACCCGGTGTAATAGTTTTGCCTGATTCCAGGCCTTTTGAGTGCCTGGCACCGTGCAAAAAAGAGACGTGGATTCAGGCCAGGGCCACCAATGGCCCTGCAAGCAGCTCCAGGAAAGGCTTGTTTGCATTTGTAGTTCAGCTGAAGAAACATTAGGGCTGAGTTTGTATCTTGAAGGAAGACAGCGGTAATTATCAGACCATCTGTATAAAAAGGCAGCAAAAAAAAATATCCTCCTTAAGTTTTTATGCTCTTAAAACTGTAATGCTGCAAAATATCATGAGTAACTTCAATGTTCTGTGCTATGAAGGGGGTACATAAGTCAGGGACTAGATTACCTTGATGCTGATGGAGCTATTGATGTTTTAGCCCTTACTGCTTCTATCACCAACCAGTTAAATGCTTTTTTTTTTTCAGTTAAATGCTGAATTTTCTCCCATGGATCAGGTTCCTAGGTGCCATATGCACAGTCTAGGGAGAGCTAGGCCACCACATTAACAGGCATCTGAGCTTGCTGAGAGTGAATCTTGAGAGAAAAGCTGAAGGTCATGACCAGGGGATCAAACGACTGACCTAGTTTTTGCTTTGAAGCTTTGAACTTTCTCCTAGAGCTGGGGACTGGCACAGGCAGCTGCAGGCATAGGCAGCTTAGCCTGAAAATGGAGGGAAAGGTGGAAAACGGTGCACCCTGTCATCTGGGGAAGTATAGAATCATTAAGGTTGGAAGGGACCTTCGGAGATCATCTAGTCCAACTCCCCTGCACACGCAGGGCCACCTAGAGCACATGGCACAGGATTGCGTCCAAGCAGGTTTTGGATCTCCAGAGAAGGAGACTCCACAACCTCTCTGGGCAGCCTGTTCCAGTGCTCTGTCACCCTCACTGTCAAGAAA
>JAWLRI010001012.1:896929-917138 GCA_034781795.1 Crypturellus tataupa
GTGGCCCTGCGCTGGACTCTCTCCAGCAGCTCCACATCGCTCTTGTACTGGGGGGCCCAGAACTGGACACAGTGCTCCAGATGAGACCTCACCAGGGCTGAGTAGAAGGGGCAGGATCCCCTCCCTCGGCCTACTGGAGATGCTCCTCTTAATGCACCCCAGGATGCCATTGGCCTTCTTAGCCATGCAGGCACACTGCTGCCTCATGGCCAGCTTATCCACTTTGACACCCAGATCTTTCTCTGCAGAGCTGCTCTCCAGAAGAGCAGTTCCCAGCCTGTACTAGTGTCTGGGGTTATTCCTTCCCAGGTGCAGGACCTTGCACTTGCCCGTGTTGAACTTTATGAGGTTTCTTTCCGCCCGGTTGTCTAGTCTGCCCAGGTCTCTCTGGATGGGAGTACAGCCCTCTGGGGTATCAGCTACTCCTCCCAAATACCTGTTACCAGTTCCTTCTGTGACTGCTCAGTGATGAAGAGGGAGCGTAGGCTAGACCTCTCCTTTCCAGAGGGTGCAGTAACCACAGTGGCATGAGAGAACCTCATTTTTTTTTCTGGAGCTGTTGGATTTGAACTATTCATCAGTGTCGACTCTGCCACATCCTGGACAGGAACCTTAATGCAAGGTTGAGGAGCAGCTTCTTGTGTTCCCCTGTTAGTGGGTTGGGAAAGTTTGGGCTCCAATGAGTTGCAACAGTCCCTATCTTTCTTGGATATGGAGACCCTGAATGAAAGATTTGCGAGACTTAGTGACCCCTAAATCGTGGCCATTAGTACCTGCATCATCTTCTATGGTGGCTTGGCAAAGAAAAAATATTTGCTGCGTGTGCGTTAGAGAGTTAAATGCGGGCAGATGGCAATTGCATGGACACCCATTGCCCCCTACCAACAGACTGCTCATAATCTCCCAAGACTGTTAAACCACCAGAGGCAGCAGGACTGCTCACCCACTGGCAGCAATTTGGGATACAAAGAACTAGTGGTGTGTTTAATAAGGGGCCTGATCATTAACTACATGTCCCCTTCCCTGCTGGAATGAGAAATTAATATTCCCTCCTGCAAAAAATCAAAAACTGTCACATATAGGTTAGGTGTGTCTTTCTTGTGCCAGAGCATTAAATTAGGCTGTTTCTATATTCTGTTAAACACATGTGCACAGACTAGTTAAGAAATGGTTAATTAAAGTGCCAAATGCTGCCACCAATGGACATGGCCTAAACTGGAGCAATGCTTATTAGATTTTGCCTCAGGAGAGTCAGGGACAATTTCTAGATGGACGTGTGCAGACTAAAAAGGCACGTGGTAAGACTTGCTGTGTTTACAGACTACAAGGAAAATCCCTCAGTAGAGTGCTTCTCCTCTTGGGGTCTAGGTAGAGAGGCTTGGGAACATGGCAAGCTGTTGGGTAGCAGAAGGTTTGTAGAGTGGTTGGTTGGGTAGGCGCAGCTGAGCAAATACCTCTCATCTCATCAGAAGCAGGGGAGGATTTAGTGTATTGGAGTTCTTGCATGGGGCTAAGAGGCTCTTCACCCAAAGGATAATTGAGAAATAATCCCTCTTTCAGCTGTTGCCTGCTCTTATTTTTCATGTTTGCCTGAAGGACATGAGCCAAATATCTTGTCTCATGGTGGGGATTTTAGTTGTGTAAAAGCAGAGAGGAATCTAATTTCAGCAGATATCATTTTTATCTGTCTCTGTTGTTTCTACTGTCTAGAAAAAAAATGACCTGTAAAAAACTCCTTCCTCCTCTTTGTCTCATGCTCTTTTAGGTGGTTATGAGCTGACTGATTTACCAAGTACTTGGCTAACTCTTATCTCCAGTGCTCCCCTGGGTATCAGAGATCTTGTTTTACTTCTGGGTACAGATGTTCCACAGAGGTCACAGGTGCATTCGGCTAGGAAGCAGCTATATTCATGGCATATATTGAATTAAGTCAGTTGCAGCAGCCAAAATCAGGGCTCCATTTTATAAGACATTGTTTTTGCGTGTGTTCAAAGAGGACTTTTACTATGTGTAAGAAAAGAAGAGAAACACAAAGATGACTCAACCACTGTGGGAAGCACTGCTCACAGAGTTACCGAGGGAGGACTCCTGATGGAAAAACTGGGCTGTGCGCTGCTGAGTGTGCTCAGCCATTTCACAGAATCACAGAATGGTTGAGGTTGGGAGGGACCTCTAGAGATCATCTAGTCCAACCCCCCTGCTCAAGTAGGGACTCCTAAAGCATGTGGCATAGGGTGGCATCCAGGTGGGTTTGGAAGATCTCCAGAGAAGGAGACTCCACAGCCTCTCTGGGCAGCCCGTTCCAGGGCTCTGTCACCCTCAAAGTAAAGAAGATCTTCCTCAGATGGAGACGAAATATCCTGTGTTTCAATTTATACTCATTACCCCTTGTCCTGCTGCAGGCCACCAAGGAGAAGAGTTTGTCTTCTTTATATCCTCAGGTTTTTATACATATTGATAAGGTCCCCTCTCAGTCTTCTCCAGGCTGAACAGACCCAGCTCACTTAGTCTTTCCTCATAAGATACATGCTCCAGTCCCTTCATCATCTTTGTGGTCTTACGCTGGACCCTCTCTAGAAGCTCCACATCCGTCTTGTCCTGGGGAGCCCAGAACTGCACCCAATACTCCAGGTGCGGCCTTACCAGAGCTGAGGAAAGGGGCAGGATCCCCTCCCTCGACCTGCTGGCAACGCTCCTCCTGATGCAGCCAGGATCCCACTGGCCTTTTTGGACACAAGGGCACATTGCTGACTTGTGGTTAACTTGTCAGTCAGGACTCCCGAATCCCTCTCTGTGGAGCTGTTTTCCAGCAGGTCAACCCCTAATCTGTCCTGGTGCCTGGTGCCTTATTCCTCCCCAGGTGCAGGACCCTGCACTTGTCCTTGTTGAACCTCATGATGTTCCTCTCTGCCCAACTCTCCAATCTGACCAGGTCCCTTTGAATGGCAGTACAGCTCACTGGGATGTCAGCCACTCCTCTCAGTTTGGTGTCATTTGCACACATGCTGAGGGTGCATCCTGTGCCTTCGTCCAAGCCATTGATGAAAAGCCCAAACAGCTCTGGGCCTAGTACTGACCTGTGTGGGACACCACTGGTCACAGGCCTCTAACTAGACTCACCACCCTCTGGGCTCTGCCATGCAGCCAGCTCTCAATCCACCTCACTGTCCGCTCGTCTAGTTCATGCTTCCTGAGCTTCCCTATGAGGATGTTATGGGAGACAGTGTCAAAATCCTTGCTGAAGTCAAGGTAGACAACATCCATGACTCTCCCATCATCCAGCCAGTTACTCATCCCATTGTAGAAGGCTATCAGTTTGGTCAAACATGTCTTCCCCTTGGTGAGTCTATGATGACTACTGCTCATGACCTTCTTTTCCCTCACGTGCCTAGATTTCCATGTTCATTTCCATTTGGACTGCTGTACCAAAGGAGATTCCTTGGGTTAACTTCTCCTCAGTGCTGGTACTGTTAAGGTCCTCCACTTCTCTCGTTCTCTTCATCCCAGTGAACTCCCTCTTTCCTTGCATAGCAATATAAGCAGTGACTTTTCTTGAAATAATTTTACTGAGAGACAGAAATGTCCTGAGTAACATCCAGAGTGGTCTCAGATGAACTAATAAGTGGTAAAAAAAGCTTTGTAGAAGAATATTTCAATTTGTTTCATTTACTTATTTGGAATACGTTCTGTTTATGCTCTTTTCTCATCCTTACAGGTAAACTATAATTGGGATGTTTAGGATGTTTAGAGCAGATTATTCCTGTTGAGTTCAGTGGCCTTACTCATTCATGGCACATCCAAGCCTCTAACCTTGATCAGAACAGTTTTTGCCGGTCACTCGGTGCTGTTTGCCTGCTTGATTTTCTTTTTGTTTCATGTCTGTTTAGCTGGCATCTGAGTTGCAAGCAGATTAAATCTCGTTTGGTTTATTTTTCTTGATGTAATTTTCTGTTCTAGTTTTTTGTTTGTTTGTGTGTCTTTAAGCAAATCAATACATGTGTGCCCTCACGTGCACATACATTTAGCTGTCTTCCTTTATCTGCTTAGCTGGAGCGGCTGGATTCTCCTGGCCCCAAGGGCTCTGTGACCGCTCAGGCTTCCCGGAGGCGACCTGACCCCAACAGGGGCTTGGGGCTTCCAGGGCTTTGCCAGCACTTGTGCCCCATTTCCTAATGTTTCATCCATGCTGGATTTAGGATGGCAGCTGGGACCTGCTTCTTAGCTCCGTCTGGGAGCTTGTGTTAGTCTATTGCTAACTTGCCTTTCCCTTAAACTTACCTTCCTGCCCTCTCCATGCACACACACACTTTGAAAACTGCTGGTGCTTCTTGCATTCCAGGGAACCTCAATTTGCACTGTAGATCTTACCCATGCATGTAACGATCATTTCAGCTATCACTGGCATGCAGTCTTTGGGGGAATTAAAATTAGGCTTATCCACAGGACACTGCTTAGAAATTGTGCAATTTACTGTTTCAAAAGGAATTTTAGTTGTAGGTTTTTGTTTTGTTTTCCTCCCATCCCCTCTCTGTCTCTGTGTCACTTTTGTATGGATTAATAATCTTTTTTTTTTTGCTTTATTCCTCAAAAAAACATTTCTGATCAAACACCTTTAATGGGAAATCAGGGTTTGGTACATATGATATAAGCAGTCCAGAGGGGGAAACAAAGAATACTGTGGTCTGCATTCATGGGAAATACCCATGCTGGGTGGATGGCGAACACTGTCAAACTGCTCTTGCTTTTGGTCCTGAAGACCAAAATCCTTGCTTTATCTTCTGAACTTCTCCAGTTCCCAGCAAGCACAAGCCAGGGAGTTTATTTTTAGATGCAGTTCTTTCCTGCGGCAAGTCTGCTGAGGAGGGACTTGTTCAGCTGTGTTAGGTGCAAGTGTAATTGGAAAAGCGCTTTGGGCCCGTTTCATGGAGCAGTTGTCACCCACACACCACACACACACCACACAGGGTCACTGCTGGGGCTGACAGGGCAGGTTCTCTGGTACTGGCGGCAAGCACAGGCAGTTCTTCCCGGTTAAGCAGAGCCAACACAAAAATGCAGCTTTAAGAACGTTTATATCAACTCAGTAAATATATGTGCATGTGCTTAATTGTTTTAGTTTCATCATTGTTTTTGGTCTTTTTTTTTCTTTCTGAGCTAAGCTCTTAGTTCTGCAGGGGCTTATTGTCAGGAAATACAACAGAACGAGTACATCAAAGATAGATTATGCTCAAGCTTGTCTCTTGCTCCTTAATAAGCTGATTTTATTATCTTCCTTTGCCTACTAATAAATATGACTTGTGTAAGTAAGTTAATTTTGTTGTAATTAGGATCAATTTTGGCAGTAATTCAGTGTTTTTTTTTGTTGTTGTTGTTGAAACAAGGACAAGAGACTAGCAGAGCTTCCAAAGTGCCCTAACAGAGGTAGCAGCAAAGCAGCCTTTTCTTCTTCCAGGCCTTTTTGGCACAGCTGGTGGAAAATACAGTTAGCACATTGTTATCGTGGCATCGTCCTTGCCTCAAGGCTCCTGTGTATACATATGTATGTGCAGACTTGAGCACCCATTTAATACTGTGGGTAGAAAGTCCAACTGTTTCCAATATGAAATCTCACAGGGATTTCCTTCTGAGTCATGGTGCTGGCTGGGTTCCCCGAGAGATGCAGCGTTACCTTGGGTTGAGTTTGCCCTCAACGCTCAGTGGCCACTATAAAATGGATTTTCTCTCAGAGCCCTCAAGAGAGAGACTGTTCAATTTCTTGATCTTCGTTTACAGCCATGTTAAAGAGCAGCTGTCTGTGTAGGAGACCAAACCTCTGCATGATGTCCTGCTTGTATCCCGGGCCGTGGTTTCAAGGGCTTCAAGCACGTCCACCACTTGAGTCTTTCTGCCTTGCAGGTCATGCTTAAGTCCTCTTTGGTAGGCAGGATCACAGAGTCATAGAATCATTATGGAAGGGAAAGACCTTTGAGGTCAAGTCCAGCTGTAAACCCACCACCACCACGTTCCTGCCTCATACACATGTTTTGTGAACACTGCCAGTGACACCACCACTTCCCTGAGCAGCCTGTTTGAATGCTTGAGTACTATCTCTGTGTAGAAGTTCTTCCTAATATCTAACCTGGAGCTCTCCTGGTGCAGCTTGAGGCCATTTCCTCTTGTCCTATCGGTAGTTATTCTGGAGAAGAGAATGACCACCGCCTCGCTACAACCTCCTTTCAGGTAGTTGTAGAGAACAGTAAGGTCTCCCCTGAGCCTCCTCTTCTCCAGACTAAATAACCCCAGCTCCCTCAGCTGCTCCTCGTAAGATCTGTGCTCCAGCCCCTTCACCAGCTTTGTTGCCCTTCTTTTGACACACTCCAGCACCTCAATGTCTTTTTTGTTGTGAAACAGATTTGAAATAAAATAATATTTTTATTCAAATAAAAATATCTCTACTCATCATAGAGAGTAATTTTGATGGTTTGCATGACCAGGATTACATATTTTAAATAACCTTCCCTCATCCCTTTTGCTCTGGAGAAAACATACAAAGGGGAGAAGGGGAGTGGGGATGGAATCTGCCTGTTCTCCTTAGGCTCTGTGTTTTACTTGGAGTCTAAATTAAACGTAAGCGCTCAGGGCTTGATTTGGGAGAGGCCTTTGGGGCTTTCCAGCTGGACAGAAGAGCAGGTGCTGTTGCTTGTCCGGTGCCTCAGGCCATGGCAGGGCATGGGGAAGGAGAGAGTTGGAAACGCTGAGGTGCGGCAGTGCGTCCATGTCCCAGCCCTGCTTGCCTCCAGGAGGGCTACCCTGATGTAGCCGGCATCTCCTTCCCCGCCTTTCCGAGGCTGGAGCTCCCCCAACGGGCAGTTGTTGGGATCAGGGCAAGCTTTGGAGAGGAGAGATGAGAGGTTGGGAGGCCCTAGGAGAGCCTGGGGGTCGTTTCCCTCTGGCTTTACACTCCATACTGAATGTATCCACGGCCCTGGCTGTGCTCCCCTTAGCTGAAGGCATCCAGCCTCCCTGCCAGCACAGGAAGCCCCTCTGCCCACGCACACAGCAGCGGCGTTCACTACCTGCTGGGCCTCTCACCCTGCTGGAGGCAGGAGCGGTGCTTGCGGGACCTGGCATATTTAGTGACCTGGCATATTTAGTGAGCGCAGGCTTGTTGCCCAAGCGCGTACATGTGTAATTGTCCGTGCAGCCACCCGATTGATTTCTTTTCAGCTTCGGATACAAATACGGGAGCACAATTAAGCAGCCAGGCCCGCTTTCCAAAGCCACGTGCTTAACTAAAGGCGGGCGCTGAGTGTCCTGAAGTAAAACCCCTTAGAAGAGTGGAGCCAGCTGCGATGACCTCCTCCCGTCTTTGTGCTAATCTGACCATTTCCAGCTAAGAGGATAGTCTGTCACACATGGAGCGTCTGTGTCACGGCAGTCCCGTTCCTGCTTCGGGTGCCGCGCAGGTCCTTGGTGTGGGAAGCGGCCGTTGCCATAGAAATTGCGCGGCCGTCGCTGCTGGTGAACGCGTCGGCTTCAGCTCCAGGGAAGCTGCTCCTCGTCCTTCCAAAGGCTGCGGCTGAAGCATGTGTAAAACTGTTCTTTTCTGCAAAAAACACTCGTTGGAATTGCATTTGTGGAGGAAAGTTTAATAGTGGTTGATTTGGGGCAGCCGCACTTTTCCACTACTGCAAAAATCATGATGGAGAATTCAAAGGCATATCTTGCTGTTACTATGTGTGCACTTATAAATAATATTATTAATATAGACTTACGGATACAGGAACAAGTAAACACAAGGTATATCTATGTTCATTATAGTAGCATGAACGTTAGCAGATATAAGTACTGGAAAATCATTTTTTTCCTATTTGTTCTATTTATTTTTCTCCTTAGTTTTATTAAAGAGTGGAAAGCAACTCCATGGATTTTCCTTTCTTTATGAAGTTAGTCTGCGAATGCTATTAAATTTGCAAATTTAGTCTCTGTGGGGGTCAACCTGAAACAACCAGATTTGTCCAAAATGTTAATGTTGAGTTGATATCCCTCCCACGTAGGTCTGGAATCTCATGTGATGCAATTTTGAGTGTCAAGCACTCCCTAATGTCCTGTTTTTACTTCTATTCCTGTGCAGATGTCGCTCCTACGAGGATTGCTGTGGTTCAAGATGCTGTGTAAGAGCTCTCTCTATCCAGCGACTATGGTATTTTTGGTATGTGACAACATTTCGGAATTTTATGTTCATGCTGTCCTGTTCTTGTCCTGTTTATAGGATTTGAAGCAAGATATTCTCTTCCCAAGTAGAGTAGAGTAGGTACAAGTAAGTGGTAACATGTGGGTACAGGCAAAAAGCAGGACTTTGGATTTTACCATATAAAAACCTCCTAATGCCCAACTATCCAACATGCAACAAAAAATAAAATAAAACAAAACAAAACAGAACACTGGAAAGGGAGATTTCTCAGCTCTAACTTTATTAATTTTACTCAGTTCCTCATACCTGATGTAGTTTCTTCCAAGTGGCAGCATTGCCCATTTTTGCAGGCCCTCCATTTTGAGAGAGGATTGTGTAAGGAGGATTGTGCATTTATGCAGAGTTTCAGGCAGTATTGCCACATGAATTGAGGCTTCAATTAAAAACGAAGCGAACGTCTGTGACTACGGGGATTTTACCGGAGATGACGGGAAAAGAAGGCAGAAAGATTTGAGCTCGTGAAACCAGCAGCTCAGTAATCTGGATAAAGCTTAAACTAATCACTTTTTTATGTATAATGAAAAAATAAGGTAAATTCTTTTTAGAACGGAATTTTAGAAAGCATCTGGATAAAACCTCATTATTAGGGAAAGCAAAAGCTATTCTAGAAGACCTGATTTTAGGTATTTTTAAGTAGAATTTAGAGTTTTGTTGTTTTTTAAATTCAAAATTGGAATGAATAAACATTGAAAAACAGAAGCCTTATGCAGACTATAATACAGAGATTTCTCAAAGCTGCCTGTGGGATTTTGATGTACAATCCTTACTGATATAACTAGGAGTGCTGCGTCTGAATCCCTAGGGTGACGTTGTAAATCTCTGTTTTTCTGTTCAGAACAAATCCTTTCCAGGAACGCTGCCAAAAAGGAATGTATTAATTTTGGCTTAGAGAAACAGGACCTCATTCTGCTCTCATTTCCACCGCTGAAACATGAACTTGATTTTGACCCTTTACATAAAATATATCCTGGCCTCACGATGTCACTTAGCCCATCTTGGTCATCTGGGATGCTCCTAAAGAAAGCAGCGTTGCATGCAGGCTTCCCTGGCCAGCTTTGGTGGAAGGGAAAATACCCTCTTGCCTCCAGTGCTACAGGAAAGGGTGCTAAGAGCAAAGAAAGAGGGAACAGTGATAGACAGAAGAGCCAATGGCACTAGGCAAGAAAGTGCCAGCATCCCAGCTGGATTCACAAATGTTTGCATCAGTCACTACCGTGTCTGATAGGTAATGATGTGCAAACAGTAGGAAATACTTTTTAAGAGCAAAAATCTCCTGACACCCTTGCTGCAGGTGTGTGTCTGCACTGAACCAGCACAAGGACGTGGGGAAGGAAGTTGAGTCAGGCTGGAATAGGGTCTGAAAGGAAAAAAAAAAAAAAGCTGGAACAAAGTGATGTTCTTTTCCTTGAGAACGTGTGTCCTGTCCAGAGAGCACAGAGTAAAAACTGTGGTCTTCAGTGCTGAGTGTTTCAGTCTTCTGGCTGGAGTTTAAATGTCAGCTATAATATTTCCCATAGGAGACAGAATTAGTGCTATTCATTTAAGAACACGCAGCCATCTCACCTGACAGAGGGCCGCTGTCCAGCAGCGACCTCTTGGAGAAACTATGCTGAAAATCATGGTGAGGTCACCGATCGCCTGTCGGAGCTTCTCGTGGGGAGCTGCCTTGGGTTGAGGGGTGTCTGAAGGCAGCAGGGCTTGACTTCCCTCTCCTCTCTGCCTAGGTTCCTGCTGATGATGGGAGTTTTGTTCTGCTGTGGCGCTGGCTTCTTCATCCGAAGGCGGATGTACCCTCCTCCGCTAGTGGACGAACCTGCTTTTAACGTGTCTTACACCAGACAACCAGTCAACACTGCGCCAGGTCAGAAACTGCTTATTATACAAGTTTTACTAATTTCATATATATGCTAAGGCATTAAAAAGTTTTTTTTTCCCTTTGAAGACAGTGGGACTGGGGAGAGGAAAGGTACTGCACTAAATCACACAGCCCCTGCCTCTGGTGAATACAATTTTATTGCACATCAGCAGCCTAAAGCAGTGGTTTTGAGACCAGGGACCAGGGACCTTCCCTTGTGTTCCTAATATCTTTAGAGCTACATGTCAGTGAATAGAGGAAAGAAATGAGACACTTTGCAGTGCTGACAAAATAATAGGTATCCAAAATAAACAATGACATTTTCCTCTTGTGAATAAGTTAAAGGGAAAAAAATCCAAGTGAGGTTGATACTATCTGGCAGAAGTGAAGGAAAGTCTAACATTTTCCTTCCACCACCTATTTATTGCATATCTTCTCTTCTTGATTTGCCTTCCATATTCCACACTGTAGTTTTTTGCTGCAGTGCTGCAGTGAAGCTTCTCTGTCAGAAGTCATTTTCCATTCTGCATCTTTTTGGGGCTTTTTTTTTGCTTTATTAGACACACATTTTTGCAGAGAATGGTGGGTTGGAGTGAGGGGACAACCAAACTAACTAAACCATACCTTTAGTCAGGAAAAACAACCCCAAGGACAGGTACACAGGGAACGAACGTCTCACAGCTAGATGAGCACAAATATTAGGTTTAATTTTAGAGCATAGCTCAAGTTTGTCATGGCACCTCATGGGTAGACCAGGCAGATAGAAACAAGCCTGGGCCCCCAGGCAGCCTGCTTAATGCAACCTGCTTTTGGGCTCTTGTAACTGCCCTTCAGACCTTGGAGCCTGAGATAGTCTCACTGCAAGTTGTTTTTTCCTGCCTGTTTTTTCCTGCGGAGCTTGCAGTCGGTCTCTCAGCGCTTCCAAGTGCTTTCCCAGTTTCTCTGCGTCTCCTTGTCCTGCCTTTGCTGCGCTCGCGGCCTCCTTGCTTGCGTGTCGGTGGGGCACGTGCAAAACCCCACGAGAGCAGTGGCAAGGAAAGGAAACCAGGTTGCAAACTCAGGTAGAGGCCCTGGCAACTTTCATAAGCTGAAGTTGTGTGATGCCCACAGGAGGATACGTGCTAAAATCAAGACTTCCTGTTGGTGAAAACTCAGTGAGCGAATGCAGTGCCCGTTCCTACCAGTCTGTGGTTCAGTCTTTTTTCTGGAGTGGGAGAAATGCAGCTCTTTGTCCCTGCTCTGATGAACACCTTGAGGTATTTTACATTTTTGATGAGCAGCCGGCCTTGAAGCAGACGCAGCCTCTGAGCATCACCTTGGGCCCGTGTCCCAAAAAGCTATGGCACGGCGCTTCCCGACAGGCCGACCCTCTCTTACCCTTGACCTTGCAGTCTACCGCTGCCCTTGCTGATGCCTTTTCTCTCCTTTTTTATTTCCTTCAGGGTCACAGCAACCTGGGATGCCGTATTACACAGATCCGGGCGGACCTACGATGAATCCCATGGCGATGGCTTTCCACGTCCAGCCCAATTCCCCGCAGGGGAACCCAGTTTATCCGCCCCCACCTTCCTACTGCAACACACCGCCGCCCCCCTATGAGCAGGTGGTAAAATCCTCCACGTGAGGACTCTGTGGCGCTCGGACCTGACTCTGTGAGAAGAAGGTGCCATTGCAAAGTGACAGAGGTGGAGGGCATCTGCCCTTTTGAACACTTGCTGGTTCTCTCAGTCCTCTCTCCCTCCCTTCCCTACACCTTTCCTCATTAAAGTTACTTGCAAAGGGGTGATTTTTAAATTTTTTTGGTTTTGTTTTTGCAGTAGAGGTGGATTTTTTTTCTTTTGTCTTCATAATGAGAAAAGTCGTCTTTGTAATGCTTTTAATGGAAACCTATATTTAAAACCTGTATGTCTTTCTCTTTATTTATTGTTCTGTGTATTATTGCATTGTGGCAGGTGACCAGGGACAGTTCTTCATGCGATCCCAAAGTGATGTGCGTTCTCCTAAGCCCCCATTAGAAGGAATGTCCTAATTTAAAGGAGTTGAAAGATAAAGAGGGTAAATGTAGAAGAGGATGGGCCATGCTTTTACTAGGGAGGGTGACAACCATCTTCTTCATTTGTCGATTTCTTGCAAATCTCTGTTCTGATGCCCAAGAGTGATGCACGGGGACAGAAGTCACTGAGGGAGAGAGACAGCAGTGTGGACTGAGTCATGGCAGTGGCTTCACCTCAGAAGAGAGGACTTGATTGATTGATTGCTATAAATGAAGGAGAATGACCAGGGCCTCAGTGCTTCTTGGCCAGCACCTGGGCTCTGCCCATGACCTCTTAAGCCTGGCTTCCCTTCCCCTTTTGATGCCCTACAGGTTTTGTTTTGTGCTGTAGCTAGAGGTGAGATTGTAGGAAGCAGCTAACGACTTAAATGTCAGGAGAGAAAGGGGAGTGTTACAACGTTGGAGCTACTTGTACTTGTGCCTCTAGATGTGTTCAAAGATATTGAAAAATAGAAAACAAAAATTAGAAAAGATTCCTTCCGCAGGTGGAAAAATAATTATATCAGAAAGGAATAGGAGCCCACTCCCAAGTTTGTTCTCTTTGAAACTGGTGGGAATTTTTTCACTGGAAAATCATAGTTTTGTTACGGTCTTACTGCAGCCACCAAGTTAACGTAGTTGAGCTGCTGTCTCCAGGTGGCAGGTTTGGGACACACTCTCCTTCCTGTGCCAGAGTCCCATGGCCTTTTTGCAACCCCTTAGCCCAGCGCACAGATGTTTGGGCTTTGCAACTGCCGCCAGCACTTAGATCCCTGTTCACCCTGCTGTGCATGTTCCCAGGGTCCCAATTCTGGGGGCTGTCACCACCATCACACACAAAACCTTTTTCCTGGGAGAGCTGTTTGGTGCGTCCATCTGCAGCAAGACACGAAGCCACCCTGAGGAGTGACTGCCCGTCAGTGGCACCTTCTGACCTGCTGCATCCTTAGAGCCCTATTGCTAACAAGCGACAAGGAGACGATCCCACTGCTTTTGCTGCTGAAGGATTTGCAGGAGCGGCACAGCTGAGAGTTAGGAACTGGGTTTGGCTCTTTGGGCTCCAGGGCGAGTACTGCTTCCTCACTGCGGCTCCAGCTTGGGCACGGAGGGCACAGGCAATCTGAAGTAATGCAAAAGAGTCGTGTTGCTCAGGGAACAAAAGTTTTGTTGTGCTATTGATGCACCTTTTTGCTGCCGACAGCTTGTGAGAATTTGTTCCTGGAGAGCAAGCTACATTTGCAAAACTGACAGAAAAGAGCACCCCTTTGGTTATGTACAGGTCGACTTACCAGGCAAACCGCTAAGGGACATTGTGTTTCTGAAAGCTGCTGGGGCTGATAATAGTCATTTACTGAAGCAGAACTAACTTTTGCAGAGCTCATTAGAGCAATCTTCACGTGGGTGAAATTGCCACTGAAGTAATCGCGTGGCAGCCAGGGAAGACAGTAAAGGAGTCTGCAGTTTGTGCTACGGATGGGAGTGGGGAGAGACCTGCCTGGTTTGGTGGCACTAAAGTGCTGCTTCATGTTGTGCTACATCACCCCAAATCCTTTCACTGTGACCTGTCTTCTGGAAGTGCAGCTGGACTCACCAAGTCAGAGAAAGCTGTTCCTGCGATGCTGTAACCTGCAGGACTGACTGAGTGAGATGGCCTGGTCACAGCCACATAAAAACCAATGGGAGCTGTGATGATACCAGTTGGATCAGGATTTGGCCTGAAGAAAAATGGCTTTATCAAATCGACAGGAGGTTCCTAGGAGTGCTTGACAGTAGTGACTGGATTGGGTGGAAAAAAGGTCTTTCCAGGAGTGCGGAGCTCATCCTGCTGCCAAGAGGGACTTGCGAGTCGGAGCTGGTACAGGGTTAGCCCCAGGTTCTGAGTCTGCGCTTGCCACTTACATTATATTCCATAGGACACCAAATCGGAGCATATCCTCCTATATTTGCTTATGTTCAACACATACTTCAAAAATGTTGACTGGTATCTACTTATGAGAAATTTACCCTATCTCTTTTTTACTCTTCTATGTGCTGTTACGGATTAAAAATTACCCATCCAAATTCTAACAATTTTTGTAATTCTTTTTCATTATACCTAAAAAATGCAAGCAAGCCCAGGTAAGACTTTTTTTGACTTACTTAGTAACACCGGATTTAAGAAGGACAAAATTATTCCTTGAGCCTCCCAGAGCTGATCTGGCCTACATTTCTTACATTTCTTAGCTAGATTTAGATCTTCCATAATCTACCATTTAAAGTGTTTTGACAGGCAGGACTGCTTCACAATCAGTTGGCTGTTAAAGTAGTGAAACATAAGAGGGGCTGCTGCTGTGCCAAATACCAGGTATTCATATAGACACTGGGAGAGAACTGCCTGGCAAGGGACCTCTTTGATTTTCTTAAATATCAGGGTTTGCCGCAGACTTCCTTGCATGGGAGCAGAGCAGAGTGAACGTGGAGAGCTGTGCACTGCTCCTCTCCTATTGCAGCATTGCTTCTTCAGGTCACCTTGTCTCTTCCTCCTATATCACTGGCTGGAGACCCTCACCCGTTTACCCTTGCATTGGAGTTGACACTGAGCCAAGGTAGAAACACTTTTCAAAAGTATTCCAGGAAGCAAATGCTTTCTCCTACTATGTCTGAGGGAGCATGCAAGCTCAGGGACATTTAAGGTATGGAAAAGCACATTTTGTAGATGATCAATCGGGTCCATCTACCTGCACACCACAACTGTATGTCTAAAATCGTGTGCATTCAGAATTTAACACTGCCAATGCCACATCGTATGGTTGTGTATGCACTATTTAGGTTTTTTCTTTAAATCAAATCCAACATATCTTTTTCTGTCAACAGAAATGATGACAGACCTCTGATGTTAGGTGGTGCTAAATTCTTTTGTATTATGACAAGATTTGGGCATTTTCCTCATAGGATTTGCTAGTAGCTCCTACAGTGGATTCTTACACTGCATATTGAAGTTTTTTCAGTGTGGCTGTTTTCTTTGCTAATGCTGGTGGTTGACACTACCTCTTAAAACATACGCGTGCTCTTCTCCTAGCAGTTGCTTGGTCTCCTACTCAACACACAGCAGCTGTGTTGGTTCCTTGCAAATTGCTCACATGCCCTTTTCCTGGTTGCCTTGCTCGGGGAATTGTTCAGGTTTCCTTTTTTGCTTCTTTTCCTTTTTACTTCTTACTTAAAAAAATGAAGTGGGGCAGGGGAAGAAGGGGGAAGCCTGTAACTTCTCTTGGTAGGGACATGTTAACAAAATAAAGTTGATCTGGGTGTGTATATTGTAAATTTATAAAATCAGGTTGGTTGGAGGCTGGAACAGCACTTGGTCTGTCTACAGTCTCAGGCTTCTGCTACTCTATACAGAGTTTATTTTGGAATGTCTTTTATTAAAATAACTTTAGATATTGCTCTACCTAATCATTTATTGCTCTTTTCTGAGCGATATTTTTCCAAAAGCTTTATTAGAGCAAGTAGAGCTAAAAGTGTGATTGGTTATGTGCAGAAGAGGACAGTATCACAGAATCACAGAATGGTTGAGGTTGGAAGGGCCCTTTGGAGATCATCTGGTCCAATCCCCCTGCCTCAGCAGGGACACCCAGAGCATGTGGCACAGGGTGGCACTCAGGCGGGTTTGGAAGATCTCCAGAGAGGGAGACTCCACAGCCTCTCTGGGCAGCCTGTGCCAAGGCTCTGTCACACTCACAGAGTGAGTTCTTGTATGGAGATGTGTTTCAACTTATACCCATTACCTCTTGTCCTGTCACTGGCCACACAAAGAAGAGTTTGGTCCCGTCCTCCCTACAATCACCCCTCAGGTACTTGCACATGTTGATCAGATCTCCTCTCAATCTTCTCTTCTCCAGACTAAACAGGCCCAGCTTGCTAAGTCTTTCTTCATAAGATAGATGCTCCAGTCGCTTCATCATCTTTTGGCCCTACACTGGACCCTCTCTAGAAACTCCACATCACTCTTGTCCTGGGGAGCCCAGAACTGCACCCAATATTCCAGGTGCAACCTCATCAGAGCGGAGGAGAGAGGCAGGATCCTCAACCTGCTGGCAACGCTGCTCCTGATGCAGCCAGGATCCCACTGGCCTTTTTGGCCATGAGGGCACATTGCTGCCTCATGATCAACCTGTTGTCAATCAGGACTCTTAAATTCCTCTCTGTGGAGCTGCTCTCTAGCAGGTCGACCCCTAATCTGTCCTGGTGCCTGGTGCCCTATTCGTCCCCAGGTGCAGGACCCTGCGCTTGTCCTTGTTGAAGCTCATGATGTTCCTCTCTTCCCAACTCTCCAACCTGTCCAGGTTCCTCTGAATGGCAGCGCAGCCCCCTGGGGTGTTGGCCACTCCTCCCAGTTTGGTGTCATCCACAAACTTGCTGAGGGGGCACTCTGTGCCCTCGTCCAAGTCATAGATAAACCAGTTGAACAGCACCAGGCCCAGTACTGACCTGTGTGGGACACCACTGGCCACAGGCCTCCAACCAGACTCAGCCCCATTTATCACCACCCTCTGGGCTCTGCCATGCAACCAGTCCTCAATTCACTTCACTGTCAGCTCATCCAGTCCACACTTCTGGAGCTTCCCTATGAGGATGTTATGGGAGACAGTGTCGAAAGCCTTGCTGAAGTCAAGGTAGACAACATCCACGGCTCTCCCAGTGTCCATCCAGCTGGTCTCATCATAGAAGGCTATCAATTAGGTTCGTCAAACACAACTTCCCTTTGGTGAACCCATGCTGCCTACTCCTGATCACGTCCTTTTCCTGGACATGCTTAGAGATGGTCTCTAGGATGAGCAGCTCCATCATCTTTCCAGGGATGGAGGTGAGGCTGACCAGTCTGTAGTTTCCCGACTCCCCCCTCTTGTCCTTTTTGAAGACTGGAGTGACGCTGGTTTCTTTCAGTCCTCAGGCACCTCCCCTGCCCTCCATGACCCCTCGAAGATGATGGAGAGCGACTGAGCAATAACCCCTGCCAGTTCCCTCAGCACTCTTGGCAGCATCCCATCCTGGTCCATAGGTTTATGGGTGTACAGTTTGTCTAAATAATCTCTAACCCAATCCTCCTTGGCCAGTGGAAAGTCCTCCTCTCTCCTGGTCATCTCTTTTGTGTTGGGGCTACATAGTTCATGGGGACTGGCCTTAGCAGTAAAGACAGAAGCAAAGAGGGTATTTAGTAACTCTGCCTTCTCTGCATCCTGCATCACCAAGGCACCATCCCCATTCAGCAGAGGAGTAACATTTCCCTAGTCTTCCTCTCTGCTGATATATTTACAGAAGCCCTTCCTGTTGCCCCTAACATCTCTTGCTAACCCTAATTCCAAACGGGCCCTGGCCTTCCTCGTTGCATCCCTGCAATTCCCTGACAATGTTTCTATATTCTTCTCATGTGGCCTGGCTGGTCTTCCACATTATGCATGTGCTCCTTTCCTCATTAAGTTTACCCAACATCTCCTTGCCTATCCACACAGGTGGATGACAGGAGTAGGCCACAGTAGCAGGACTGCTTGTACGGAGAGCCTTGTATCCGACTGCCACTTCCAAGAGCTGCAGCTACAGAACAGCCAACATCCGTGGTCACAGGTGGGGTCACTTGTCAACACCATTGTAATGCTGACAGGGCAGGTGGGCAGCCTCGCTTATGCTGGTGATGGAAAATACATCTCCAAACACAGCGTTACTGCACAGGCCTGGTGAGCAAAGCTTGCAGATGGGTAGTGCAGCTACAGTGAACTGCAACACTGCAGGCTAAGAGCTTTGTCAGAGGGATTTGAGGCTTTCCGGCTGCTGCTGCTGCTGTTCGTTACTCTGTAGCACAGCAGAGGTCCTGGTGCCTCACTCCTGAGGCTGCAAAGTTCGGTGCCAAACTTTGGCATCTGATGCTCCCCAGGCCCCGTGGGGGAGCTGCAGGGTCAAGGCCGAGCTGTGGCTCTGGGCCCATGCCGTGGGGCTGCCTCTCATCTGGTTTGGAGGTCTTACCAGCTACATCACAAAGTTGGCTTGGTGTGTTTCAGCCTTGTGTTTCTCACAGTAGCTTTCAAAACAGGACATAGATGCTTTAAAATAGGATTGGGGCATAATAAAGATGCTGATGCTCAGTTACTAAGTTACTAAGCTCCATTTGGAGCCAGAAACAAAAACACCCCCCACCTTGAAGTCCTCTCTTCAGTTGGGTAATCTTGAAACACATCTAATATATCCATGGTCAGTTATTGACTAGAAGGAACATGTGAAGGAGGTCACTGCAGGCAAATAAACCTTCAAAGTCTCTGCTCCTCCCATGTGCCATGGTGGACACGAGAAGGGTGAGTGTCTTCTGCTGTGAAGTTTCCAGCTAAGCAGCCTTAAAAGAAAAGATGTTACCATCGACACCTGCCTATAGTTACTGTGGAGCAGATCCTCCTTAAATGCAGGGCCTGTGAGGAAAGTCTAGGATATGCTGTAAGGTGGGGGGGAAACTAGCCCTTTCCATGGCTGGGGTGGGTTTAAGGGTGGTGGTTTTGCTGGCAGCGCTGTTGCAATGAAGAACAGCAAAGGTTGGGAATGCAGAGGGCAGGAATGAGCAGAGATATTTATAGACTCATAAAGGACACAGTGATCACAGTGTGGAGTTTGCGCCTCCAGGTACGCAGTCATCAAATATCTTCTCCGGAGCAGCATTAAATGCAGTATTTCTTCGAGCTCTGCAGTTTTGAGCAAAGACCACCTCCTTGCTCGGCAAGCCCTGCCTTGCAGCCGGTCTCATTTCTGAGCTTATCTCATTTCAGGTTCAGGCTACTGAGTCTCATTCTGCCAGCACTGTTGAGAAAGAAAAGCTCTTCTTTGCTTCTTTTCCTATCATTTCTCAGATTTTTCACATATAAATTGCTGCATGAGACGAAACTACCACCAGGCGCTCCTTCTCTGGAGATCTTCAAGACCTGTTCGGATGCAGTCCTGTGCCATGAGCTCTAGGTGGCCCTGCGTGTGCAGTGGGATTGGACTAGATGACCTCTAGAGGTCCCTTCCAACCTTAGGCATTCTATGATTCTATCCTTTTTGGTAAAATGATCAGTTACCACAGCTTCTGTTTCTATCGCAAGACTTGCTCCCTGCAGCTTACAAGCTCCTTTATGCACAGTTGTAAGCCATTTCCACATCTCCAGAAGCATGGATGGAGGACCAAGGCCAGCGCGACACGGAATGCAAGGTAGCACATAGGCAGAAGGTTTCAGCTTGGAGAGATGAGCCAAAGCACGAAGCCGCGCGGTGCCCTCTGTCCCCAGGGCAGCCCCTGCAGAGAGGTGGGCAATACACATGGGAGCCTAACCCTGCCATGGCCCCGCTCTCAGGCAAGGCACCAGTTGCCCTGCAAGTCCAAGCAGCAAAACTTTGGCTGGGGCAGTTCAGATTAACGGCAAAGCATTGAAAAACGCTGGCTCGAGCTCTGTACATGGCACTCATGGTTACCTTGAGCATGGCTCTGCATCCTCTCTACAAACACAAGGGTTTCTGACTCCGGCAGTCCCTTCACCAGGGAAGAGAACCATTTCTTGAGGAGCTTGAGTACAGCCAGGCTGTTACCCAGATGGGCTCCCTGGAGAGAGAGGCAGAGTGGGGCCAAAAAGCCCTTTATCCTGATCAGTGCTGTTTTTTGAGGAAAAAAAAATGTGCTGGGCACATGTAAGGGTGTGTGTGAACAGTGTGTGTCTTTGTAGAGCACAGAGGGCCGTGATCAGCAGCACAGTGTTTTTGGAGGCCTGTAGTTAGCAATGTCCCTACAGGGGTCAGTCCTCGGGCCAGTCCTGTTCAATTTATTCACCAAGGACCTGGATGAAGGCACAGAGTGCTCCCTCAGCAAGTTTGCAGATGATACCAAACTGGGGGGAGTAGCTGACACCCCAGAGGGCTGCACTGCCATCCAGAGGGACCTGGACAGACTAGACAACTGGGCGGAGAGAAACCTCATGAAATGCAACAAGGCCAAGTGCACGGTCCTACACCTGGGGAGAAAAAACCCCAGACATCAGTACAGGCTGGGGACCGATCTACTGGAGAGCAGCTCTGCTGAGAAGGACCTGGGCGTCATGGT
>JAWLRI010001012.1:921039-952769 GCA_034781795.1 Crypturellus tataupa
ACAGAGCACTGGAACAGGCTGCCCAGAGAGGTTGTGGAGTCTCCTTCCCTGGAGATCTTCAAGACCTGTTTGGATGCAGCCCTGTGCCACATGCTCTAGGTGGCCCTGCATGTGCAGGGGGGCTGGACTAGATGACCTCTAGAAATAACTTCAAACCTTAAGGAGACCATGATTTTAGGTAATGTGGACCCATGAGAGGTTATTGCCAGCTACTGATGCCTAAACCTCTTGCGAGTTGTTTGGGATCAGCTGCATTAAGGGTACAGGCCTGAGGTGACCACAAGGAGCCTCCTCCCTGCTCTCCCCATGTTCCTCTGGGCAAAAGCAGCTCTGTCAATTCTGAGCTTGGGGCAGGCACCTGAGGGCGAGGAGGCCAGACAGGTGCCGCCTCCCTCCACTCCCTTCCCTTTGAGACTGAGGCCGATGAGCGCGGGTCTCACAGGAAGGCAGGGAGCTCGTGAGGAGCGGCCGGGCACATGCAGCCTCCCAGAGAGGCAGGGAGCGGGTGGGGAATGGATAGTCACAGGCAGCCTCACGCAGAGCCTCACAAGGAGAGGATGAGGAGTGACCAAGCACAGGCAGCCTCACAAAGAGGCAGGAAGCGGCTGAGGAGCAGCAGGGCATACGCAGCTTCGCACGCTGCCTCCCAGGGAGCGGGTGAGGAACAGCCTGGCACACGAAGCCCCATAGGGAGGTAGGGAGAGGGGTGAGGAGTGGATGGGCATGCACAGCCTCATATGGAGCCTCACAGGGAGTGGGTGAGGACTGGCTGGGCACAGGCAGCCTCACACGGAGGCAGGGAGCAAGTTAGCCACTGGGCACAGGCAGCCTCATACGGAGACAGGGAGTATGTGAAAAGCAGGCCGGCGGGGCAGGCTCTTATGGAGCCTCCCACGAAGTGAGGCTCTGTATGAAGCAGGGAGTTGGTGAGCAGCAGCCGAGCACAGGCTGCCTCACACAGAGGCAGGCAGCAGGTGAGGGGCAACTGGGCACGGGAAGCCTCTCACGGAGGGCAAGGAGCAGCCAGGCATTGACAATCTCACGCAGGGGTAGGGAGCAAGTTAGGAGTGGCGGGGCACAAGCAGCCTCACAGAGAAGCTGGAAGCAAATCAGAGCGGCCAGGCATGAACAGCCTCCCAGGGAGGCAGGGAGTGGGTGACAAGCAGCTGGTAGCCTCATATGGAGGCAGGGAGTGGGTTAGGAGCACTCAGGTGAGCGCAGCCTCACACAGAGGCAAAGAGTGCGTGACAAGCAGCCAGACACATGCAGCCGCACATGGAGGCAGGGAGAGCATGAGGAGCAGCCGGGCACAGGCATCTCTCATGGAAGCAGGGAGTCCATGAGGAGTGGCCAGGCATGGGCCAGGGATTGCATGGAGAGTGGTCGGGCATGGGCATCCTCACACGGAGCCTCACAGGGAGCATGCGAGTAGCGACCAGGCATAGGCATCGTCACACAGAGGCAGGGAGGGTGTGAGGAGCAGCCGGGCACGCACAGCCTTACAGGGAGTTCAAGAGTGAGGAGCCCCCCCCGAGTACACGCAGCCTCCCCTAGAGGCAGGGACCAGGTGAGGAGCTGCCAGACCCAGGCAGCCTCACAGAGAGTCTCAAAGGGACCAGGTGAGGAGCTGCCGGGCACGTGCAGTCTCACAATGAGGCAGGGACCAGGTGAGGAGCTGCTGGTGCAGGCAGCCTCACAGAGAGCCTTGGAGCCTGTGAGGAAGGGAGCGCCTGAGGAGCTGCTGGGCGCAGGCAGTGCTGAACGCACAAGAGCACAGAGGGTCTCCGCAACCATAAACCCACCTCCTGGCTGTCCCACATGCTGCTTTTAAGTGGTTTTGAGTGCACTGTCCCCTTGGTTTTGTTTCTGCTTTATGTTTCACACATCCCTGGAGCGGAGGGACCACGTGTGAGCTACGCTGGAACCTGCTCCATCTGTAATCTCCCCCTCATGCCCATGGCAGCCTTTGTGTTATATTCACCTTATTTGTCTGATTTGCACCCCTGCAAACGAGAAATAGAAAGGGAAAAATTAGCCTGTAAACTCTGTCCCTGGTGTGACTGATTGCCCCAGCACTTGCAGAGGAAGGGCTCAATTCACCCACACTCCAAGGCAGCGGCTTCCAGCCCAGTAATGAGTGGGATGAGTAATCAGCTGTACCCGCAGGAGTAGGGTTGACTGAGATGGTACCATCTCTGGCACTCCTGCGTGGGGCTCCTGCAGCCACCACCTGGCAGCTGCTCCAGCACTTCATTACCACTTCAGTAAAAGACAGCGTCAGGACAAGCTGCCGTGTGTTCAGTGTTGCTTTTTCTCTCTCCTTTCTTTCAAGCGCTGTGACAGCTTACACTGCTGCAAGAATAAACAGCTAGGACTGTGTTTTTCTATGAAGTGCTCAAAATATGCAAAGCGCAAAGCAACTATTACTCTTTGTTCTCTAAAATAAATCGTGATAAATAAATCACGACCTCCCAGCACAGATGGGTTCTATAAGCATATATCCAAGAAGCTGTGGCTAAAACAGCTGGTCAGATAGATGGCAAGAGGAAACGAAGAAAGGCTCCACTATCTAACATACCACGTGTGGTACCAGGCCTATCGGTGCCGGAGAACAGCACGCTCGAGCTCTGCCTCCAGCCAGAAGCACACCGGGCATTCAAAGCAGCAGCTCCTCTGGCTCGAGTCCTTGCTTTCATGTAGCTCACAGGTTAAAAAACACAAGCCAGAGCCATGTGCCCAGGAGCTCGCTCACGCCGATGCCTCCTGCAAGCCTTGGAAATCGGGGGCGCTTCAGCAGCTGCAGTGGTGAACAGCTACGGCCGCGGTGCAGCACGCAAGGAACACAGCACAGAGGGTATTTTCAGACAAATTGCCACCACATAGCTTGATCTTTACTAAAAAAAGCCAAAGAACAAAAACATCAGCATTCTCTCCCTCTTTTTCTGCCCCCAAAAAAAGAGATCTCCATTTTTAACACTACTGATATTTTTTGCAATAAATTGACTATTACACATGGACAAGGCAAACAAGGGAGTATTAAGACATTTTTCTACATTTTAGCTTCACGTGCTTTCTGAAAACAACATTTTTCAAAGGTGTAGGTGAAATGCATGTTTTCACCCCTTCACACAACATTCGCTTCTTACTGAGCCACCTGGACATCATGGAGCTGCCACAAGCACAGAGGAGGAGTCTCAAAGGAAGTCACGCCAAGCACACGAGGCAGATGCACCGTCCCAACTTCCCAACTTTCTGCATTTCGTTTCCAGCCTTGCTTCATTCCGACATGCTTTTCTGGAGGAAGACAACGCCAGGCCTAACCACAGCACAAAGGCGGCCCCAACACAGAGCGAGCTAACAGTTATTATTAGCTCTTGCTCATTATTTTGCTGCACTCAAGCACTTGAGAGATCCATTTAGGCTTAAGCTGATCAAAGTGTGTACATACACCTCTACCCAACTTTTTTTTAAACAGCCAAGAAAGTTTTACTTCTCATTGGGCCCCTGCCAGCCAAAATTACTTCCCACAGCTGCCATTCAAGCTCAGCAGTCAAGAAAGCCTATAATCACTGAATGAAAGAAATCCCTGTCGACCTGCCTGGTTATGCAGCCAGCACAGCACATACTCGAGATGTGCTGAAAAGGTCCCCCTGTGGCACAAGGGGACCATGCTTCCCTGTTAAAAAAGGAAAGAAAAAAAAGAACATGGAACAGCAGAGCAGGCCTCATTCTACCTCTCCTGTTCTGCCTGGGTAGTTAGGATTTCCGTGGGACTTCACCCTGGTCCAGCTTCCTCACTGGAATGTTTATGGGCAGGATCAACTACACACAGGAGGAAGAAAAATCCAGAGTTTGGACTTAGAGTGCTTGCTATGGAGACAGAGATGGCCTCTGCCAGTATTTGCTGCAAAATACACCCTGGAATCAGTTCCTCACGGGTCCCTCCACTTCCTCCCCTCAATGGCTTAGACCCATTTCCCACAGTCACTTTTCATGAGTTTCCCCTCCTTCCTGCAACCTTGTGAGCTCTTCCCTCGTGCTTGGCCGTGTAGGTGAAACCAGGTCCAAAGCTTCATCTTCCCTTTGCCAGAGTGGTGGGAAACCCCCTCCTGCTGCTCCCCGCTTTAGTCCAACACTACTACAGGGTGACATTAAGCTGTCCCTGTCCTGGCGCTGCTGTTATTGCCTAGCAGAACTCCATCGGGAGATTATTAACATCCGCCTGGATTTGGCAACACATATTGCGAAGTTCAAGGAAGCCACTTGCTGCTGTTCAGAGATTTATGCAGGAGCCACACTGTATTTCCAAGCCTGTGTGCAAACACTGGAGCTCAGCAGATGGCTCCTGGGTCATATATATCCCAGCGCACGCCTGAAAGGTCAGACCGAGTCTCTGCCATCTGTCACACTCACACTCAATATTAGGTATCAATTAAAATAAGCACCTGGACTGACAGAGCACAGGGAGAGCTGGGAGAGGACACGAGCCAAGCAAGAGAACACCACACACACTTACCTTTTTCAAACAGTAAGTGTACTTACGACACAGAAAACAGAAACATGCTCTAAGTGTTCTCAAGTTCCACTTCTCTCAAATCAAGAGCACAGAGGCAGAATCAGTAACACCTTGACAGCAGAGGGAAGAGCTAGTATTTCACATTACCACCACCACGCTACGAGAAGCAGAGGACTGACAGCACAGTTCAGAACAAGGGCAAAGGATTTTTTTTCTCTCTTGCTTTGAATTTAAGATGACATAAACTTTACTCACAATTTCTAGCAACGTACATATTATTCCTTAGTTTTTGGCAGTCTCTACGAACAGCTGATGTTTATTGCTCCTGTCACACTACTTGGGCTAAGAGGAGTGGGGCTGGGGGGAAACAGAAAAAAAACACCTCCCTGGTTCAAGAGTGACGGTCATCCAGAGTTACCAGCCATGGGAAACAACCACCTTTGTTACCTCCTTGTGTACATGTAACACAGGATGGATTTATTACAAATCTGAGTAAACAGAGAGGAAAAGCATAACTTGCTGTTCCTGCTCTGCTCAACAATAACAGGTCCCTCCAAACCTTAAATTCCTGAAAATACAGGTGACCTCATACCACTTCTTCAAACAACATTGCTCTCCTCTGCCTCATCTTTTAGATGCTGTAGAGAAAAATGCAGAATCATGAACATAAGTAAGATTTTCTTCTCTTTTTAAAGTAACCAGTGAAGCACTGAAACCAGGCACAGTCTTACACTGGACTGTCTGACAAAGTGGAGCTCTGTGGATAACCATCCTGCAGAAAGCAGCACTGCTGTAGAGTCACATGGGAAGAGACAGGACCAAGATCACACGAAGAACAGCTTTTTGCTCACAACAAAAGACATCATATCAACAGACAACAACAATAAACATGCAGAGCATGTGAAAGACCCGAAGACAACAAATGCAACAGAAGAGAGAAAGTTCAAACTCGACTTCTCTTGTCCTACATGTGAAGGTGTCACTTTAACAGAACTTAAATGTGGCTTCTTCTCGTCCATGCTCTAGTGATTTCATGGTCCTTTGGGGCAGAGGGGAGTGGGAAAAGGGGGTTTATCCATGTGCCAGGATCAAGTTGCTTCAGTATTGGAGGCACAAAGCAGTCTTGTCGCTTTTGGCATAGTTTCCTTCCAAAACAATTCCTTAACTATCTTGTTCCACTTTGTTTTCCCTCCTTTGAGGTCCAAGTTCAAATGCTGGAAACTGGGAAGTCTCCGGTACTGGAATATCTGAGAGGAAGTGAATAGCACCGGCCATTCCTAAAATATAATGAGAAAGAGATTTTGTGTATCAGACATAAAAATAGCAGAGTTGACAGCAAACAAGGGGCATCTTTTGGAGCACCTCCTTACTGGAGCTTTCCAAATTGGCTCTCTGAATGTATGAATTGATGAGCTTTCTCAATTGGTTGAACTGGCCACTGGAAAGTCAAACTCACCCATATTTTAATCAAAAAACCAAGTTTCACTTAAAAAGATCAAAGACCAGAACAAAGTTCTCTCCGCCATTGTATTTCAGCTGTATAAACTCAGAGCCACTTCAGTTAGTTAGGAAAAAAAGAATCCTGTTTGGACTACCTAGCACAATTTGAGGAGCTCTTACTTAAAACCCTGCTTATTGAAGGTTTACCAAAGACAGCCCATTGTTAAAGAACATCCCACTTTTATTACTTTTGTGATATACTGACTGATTTATTCACTATTCATAAAGGGAGTATTAATAGCAACATCAACTCATAAGAGTGAAATAAGACAGCAGCACCCTACATCAGGGCAGCATACAGCTGCATCCAACTGCTGTATACAACAACTACAAATCCAGTTTTATAAACAAGCTAATATTCTATTGTCTGAAGCACCAACTCTCCCAAAAAGCAGGTATCCAACACAAATTAAATGAGTGCAGTAGGACATACAACTTCCAGTTTAAACCGATAAGGGATGCAGCTCCCAGTGAAAGTGTGCACTGGGTAGAACTGGACAGCTTCAAGTACAATTTGGGCTACAAAGCCAATCAAAAAAATTGTCAAAACTAACGACTTCAGAGTCTTTAAAAAAAGATAAATCTGGGCAGTCACCATTAAGGTACAAACTGTCCTTACTACTACTGACATTACTCTGTACTCTCAACAAATACCAAAGCTTCTATCCTACCAATTTCACGTCCACTTCTTGCTTCCACAAATGCATGCAAGAATCCCTCAGAATAAGCGTAACTATACTTCTCTCCTACAAATACTAACACAATAACTCTGTATTTAAAAAGGGATGCATAGAACTATTGCTCTTTGGTGTTAACTCATTGGCTTGGCTTATTTGTCTGATGTAATTTTATGTATTTGTGGTAGGTGGCGTAAGAGGTTCACTCTTCACAGAGTAGCAAACTACTTTAAATCCTGCTTGGGCTATATTTCCTTGCTACTGTGCTTCAAAAACATAAGGATTTATGAGACAGGGATTAAAAATAAACTGCATCTAAATAATAAAAAGCTCTAGGAAAGCATTTTAGGAAAGCATTACAACCTTTACACTTATAGAAAATCCCTTAATAACTTAGCATGCCTTTTCTGCTAGAGCACTTTTGGTTCATGTTAAAAGTAGTTTTTATTTGCTAAAGCATTGCAGCAGCGAAGGTTCAGTCGTGACAAGCCAGCACCCTGCCCATTGCTCCCACAGCACTCTGCCCAGTTCTCCCCAGGCTTTTTGCCTGCATTAAGCTGAGAGGTAGTAGCAGCACAGGCAGGACTGTGGCACTAACTTTACACTGGAAACTGCTAAAACGCAATTCAGAAAGAAAGTGTGGGATGCTGCTCTTTTTGGGTGGGGGGAGAGAAAAATGGTGATGGTGGTGTTTTCCCCCTTTCTTCTTTTAACAGTACTGTCACTCACCAAAGATCTCCTGGCTCCCCAGCATGCACCATAACAGCAAAGTTGCCTTTTTTGCGCATATAACCCAATACTATCACTTACCTTCAAAGAGAGAATAAGGCCGGTCAGGAATACGACATCCATGTGCACCATATTCCAAACACCATTCAGCAAACTGGAAAATTGGTAAAAGAAAAGGGTTATCTTTTCTTTTTTTCTTTTGAATTAAGACTGCTAAATGTGAACTTGAAGACCGGTACAGGAAAACATTTTAACTTAAGGGTACACACAGTGTAAGCAGAGAAACAACATTGCAATCGCTGCCCCAGATGAGTTTGTCCCATTTCAGCCATGACAAGACTGCAAGCAGATCTTAGGGTAACTGCAAATGTATTTCCACGATAGGAGCTTCAGTTCTACCACAATGTAAATAGATAGGTTGCACTTAACCTCCTTTATTTTTTTTATCATCCTGCCACACATCAGTGGAAGGTGCTGTGAGGACAGATACTTCAGTTTCAAGGGAAAAAAATGCTAATACTATAATATTAGCTCCTTCTCTGTTTCAGTGGTTAATTTACCCATGTGCTCAGCACTTACACTTGTTAACTGCATTTCTGTTTTCTTCCATTTCCATGCACCACTCTGAGTATCAAATCTCCAGCTGCCATTACTTAATTTTATTTATTTTCTCTCCCCAAGCCTTATGAAAAATCATTATAAATACAGTTAGACAATTATGGCTTTCAATATTTTGCTCTAGAAGATGAAATACCACTTGAAAACAAGCCAACAGGGTATTTCTTCTGCTTGATCAACATTGCTGCAGTAGCTACACCACGCAAACATCAGCTGCAAACAACATCTGGATCAGTTTAATAGCAACAATTCTCATTCTTTGTTATGGGCTCTCAGAGAATATAGGGGTCAACAAGTTCCTGTCATATTTCTCTGCTCGGAAGCAAATCCCTGCTTATTCAAAATGCTGTGCTAATGGTACAAGATTCGAAGCCAAGAACTGGTAGGACTCCCCCCTGCCTCCTGCTCACTAGAGGGGGCTCCAGCTCCACTTGACACACAAATATGCTCCCAGAACCAGCTCTCAAAACCTGTCAAATAGCAGGAGAAAGGCTGGTATCATTCCCCATTCCCTCCTGCTCCATCCTGTTTACGTGTTTATTGTGGGGTGAATTTCTTCCTTTGTGTGTACGTGAAAGAATGGCTGCAGGAAACACGGCCAAAAAACCCCAAACACAAGCATTGCAGTCCGCACTGTTATTGAGAAATGACAGAGTATTTTGGGGCCCCTCATGGGTATACCAAGGTTTAATTCTCAATGTAATCTTCTCTTGTATGTGAGGATGGAACATGTTTACAGTGTGTTTCTAAACTATAATTAATTCTTGCAACATCCCCATCTTATTGCAGTCTTTATTATTATTGCCAGCCTGGGAATTGTTACAGAAATTTAAAAAAATTGCCCGAGGCTACTGAGGGAAAGGACCATTATCACTTAAAAGTTCTGAGCTTCTCACCGAACCAGTAAGCCATACTAATTTCTTTAATAAATGGGGGAAAAAAAGAGAAGAAATAGGTGTCACCTATCAAGAAAGTGTTTGCCACCATTTGTCATCCCAGCTGAACATGCTTGCAATCTAGAAACAGCCTTTTGGACCTCCTAAGTTCTGTTTCCAAATAAATAAATAGATAAATAGATAACAAAGGCCCCTCCCACAAAATGCCACATACTGGTGGTTTGACCAGACACAAACAGCAGCGAGGGGCTTGCAGGCTCCTACCCAGAACCCAGGTTGCCCATAGAAACTCCCTATTTTCTAGGTTACCTAGAAGTGGAGATGCTAAAATGCAGACTTCACTGCAAAGGCACTTCCACTCATGGCTATGGCGGGCACCTCCTGCAAAGGCTCTCTGGCCTGGTTGTCACCTCTTACCATGATTTAAGTTATGTATCTGAGTCTCTGCCTCCTTTGGCTTTCAGATGGGGATGTTCTCTTTTGTCTAGCTTTGTAAGGCAGAACTGCAGGTCTAGATCTCCCTGTCCCACGCTTCTTGCTAAGGCTCATTCTTGAACGTTAGCTAGGAAACTGCAAGAATTCAAGGACTGTGAAAATACTCAAGTTTTTCTAGTAAAGGAAAACAAGAACTGCACTTCAGCATATGCAGTGAGGAAGTACCTGAGCAAACGAATTCACCATATCATATTAGCAATAGCTAGAAATTGTAAAAACGCTGTTTCAAAGGGACCTCTTGAGCTCATCTAGTTCAACCTGCTTCTTGAAGCAGGGCTATTAGTGTTATCCCTAGCCAAGCCTTGAAAACATCCAAGGATGGATTACTAGAGCTCTCTGAGCAAGCTGCTCAAGTGCTGCACTGCTCTTCTACGACAGGTATGCAAGTGATGACTATGTGGATGTAGAATGAAACTAAAAACCAAATGTAATGTAAAAGAGGTTAAAATAATCTTTCCATATGATTTTACGTATTTCAGAAGTGCTGGTAAAATCATTACCTATTAGGGCAGAAATCTTACTTTGCTTACCTAAGCTTCCCCACCTGATCCAGCTAGGCTAAGGTGGCTGAAGGTGCTCACTAGCGTGAGGGCTGTCACCTCCAGGGAAGTGGGGAAATCCCTACAGACAAGGCTGTGACTTCACAGGCTCTTGCAGGCAAGAAACTCAATGCCAAGAGGAACTGCAAACCCTGCACAGAGCCACAAAAGATTACCAAAATGGAGCACAAGAGGGAGGAGGCTGACAGCGGTGCCGAAGGCTGCAAGCACTACACGCTCGGTGTCACTGTCAGCAGGGGCTGGCTGCGCAGGCAGCACCAAGTCACACACTCTCCATAGCACTCCTAAGCGCTGGTTATGTTCTACAGGTGTATGGATAGATACAGACACCCTATTGAGTTGGTGCTTTTGGTGAGACAAGCAGCAAGCTTTAAAGCTGTGCTGACTTAGGGGCCAGGGTGGGAGTGGAGATGAGCACAGTGGTTGTACTCTTGGCCAGTGCTCGTCCAAAGATGCCCTTGGAAACAACTCAAATTCATCACTGCGCTTTTTTTTAAACAGCCCCTAGCTAAATAGACAGGTATGTGATATGAAACAGCTAAATATTGCAATCTCTATGCAATATGAAATCTAGAGTCAGCACATTAAGTTGAAGAAAGTTCTTGGGAGATCTGGAAGCAGAAGCAGAGAAAACTTCCATCTTTGGTGGGGACTGTTTGCTCCCCACCAGACAGCGCTGATGAGCAGAACCTGGAAGTTCTAGAAGAATTCACAGTGTCTCTGCAATTTGTGTTAATGAAAAAAACCCTAAGCGAGCAATCTAATAACTGCAACTCAGAGCTCTGCAAGCCAAATCAGCCAGCAGTCTGCAAACAAATAATTACAAAAGACTACAATAGTATTGCTTGAGGAGCTGAGGACAGGAGCACATCTCTCAATGGAATAATTAGGGCCACATAAATTCATCTACTACTGTTCAAGCAGACTATTTTTCAAACTCCACTTTCTTCTTCTGAATATACATTCAATTTCTCTCCCTTTTAATGTTGCATTGTAACGTAACATTTCCCCCCCAAATATTCTATATACTAAAACCTATGCCTACCCAACGTACACTGTGTAAGCACAACAGTGCCAGCTGTGTTAAGGGACACACGATGGTACCCTTGTTCCAACCTCCCTCCCAACAGGCCAGCTTCAGAACTAGCACACAGCACCTACTTGAATCAGAATTTATTTTGCCTACACAAGCACCAGAGTGTGAAAGGAAGCGATGACTTGGTTAGGGGGCAGAACAGCTCACCTTGCAAGCTCGGTAGAGGTACTTTTTGTCCTGAGTTAGGTTGTAGAGAGATAAGAAAGAGTAGCCATTGCCAGCAGTACCGTGGCAGATCCCGTATCCTTTTCTCAGTAAACCCCTTTGCCAGATGACATCACTACACTCCATTGCATCTTTCAAGTATTTATCCTCCTTAAAGATCTGTGGAATACAAATAAATAAACAAAAGAGTGCATATAAATTAAGTACTAAAGAAAAGGAAAGGAAGGTAGAGCTAGGTGATATTCTGCTGTTTGTAATGGAGTTTACCATATAGGTGGATTTTTTTTTTTTTAATTTTTATAATCCATCCATTACAGAAATGCCTTTCTTCACCTGCTTTTTTTTTTTTTTTTTCTCTCCCCCTTTCTCTGCAAAGTGAATGAACTTCCTAACTTCTTTGTTTCTGAAATCAGGACCCAAAAGAAGAAAAAAAACCTCAATTTCAGGACCTTCAGTTCTACACCCTACAATCTATTTGAAGGACGCAAGCTCCCCCCACTTTTTTTTTTTTTGCCATCTCCATTCCTAAACCACGGTATCATTTGATTTAAGCTACAGAAATATAATTCTTGTCTCCAAAAAAATGTAACACAGAAGAGCAGCCACCAAATCCAGTCCTGAAGGGCTTTGCTCCTGATGTTTCTGGACAGTGCTAGCCAGGTGCTCACTCCAGCCTTCAATTCCATATTGGCAATACCTCTCTGCAGAGCACAGTGCCCTTTCCTCTGCCAACAGGGCACTCCATTACCTTGATTAGTATTTGTACTGCAGATACTTAGAGGTACTAGTCAGTTTGGGCTAAGACCCAATCTTTTAAAACGTACTGCAACTGAAGTATAGCCTAAAAGCATGAAGAGCCCATCGAGAGTAGAAAATAAAAAGAGCAGTTAGCTGAACAGCACCAAACACTTCCACCTTTATAAGACTACTTTCTGCTCTCCTTTGCCCAAGTCACTCTACAGATCAAAAAGACAAAAAAAAAAAAAAAAGTAACTGATGCACTGCTGTAGACATCGTCCTTCAGAGTTTGCAGTGACGCTCTTCAACGAAATAATACAAGCAATTAATATGCATGATCTTAAATCCACAAGTCTTGTGTAAAGAAAGTCTCTCTCTAAATAGGGTTTGCCTTCTAATCCCAGCTCCTCAGACATAACACTTCAGATGAAGGCTTAGCAACTGCATTTAATTTCCAGGACAAACATTGCTTTCTGCTGTCCCAAGTCTCTCTACTGGGAATACACCCAAAAAACACAATCCATTTTTTTTCTTATCACTTCTTCACAAAGCAGATTAAAGAGTATAATAAAAACAGCAAATGCCTCATCATCTTAAATACAGAAAGAGGCCAGAAAGGAGACTGCCAGACAGAACTTGGTCCTTTCTCTCTTATCTCCTGCAAAATATTTTGCGCTGGAGAGAGCATCATACTGGCAATCAAGATCAAAGTCTGTAGTTTTAAGTCACCTTCCAAAGAGAAGGCAACTGTTACTGCTGCTGCATTCAGCAGTGTTGTAAGATGTTTACAGCTCACATTTCAGGTAGCAGCAAGAGCAATTATTTCACAATCTAAGCCTGCTTTTCATCAACCCTACCAGAGGCTGACCAGGGAATTTGCCAAGGAGGGCGGTCAAAAGCAGGAATCAATTTACATAAATGTAATGAAATGGCATATTTTCAAACATCATGCAAATCAGAAGTGCACAACATAAGACAGGGAGCACACCTAGTTAAGGATGTAAAGGAGCAAAGAGTAGGCTAGTACTATCCCAGGGGTTATATTTATCCCCTAGTCAGGGCCTGGGATCTTTGTTCTGACATTGGTATTAAGTTCTCAAATACTAGACCTTAATAATTGAGTCATTTATGAAGAGATTATTTAGCAAGAATCTCCAGGATTCTGGTGTTAGAGTGTTTAAGTACATACCCCTTTTCCAAGAAAGAGTGAAGTCTAGCAACTGCTAACACCCTGAGAAACAGTTTTACCCACTGTTTTACAGACATACCTATAAAAGCATTTTGGATTTCCAGATGGCTTCCCTAGAGTTCTGCTTTGAAGGTTTAGACAGAGAAAAAAAATGTAAAACAGAGGCTGGCGAATCTAACAGACCTATCCACAGATCTCCACATAAGAACTGAGGCCTATATATAGAGAACCATTCACCTTATAAGCTTGCATGAGCATGTGGATGACTCCGGGGGCACCGTGGCACCAGTGAACCAGTCTGTCCGTTTCATTGCTCAGCGACGATGGGTAATTCCCAGACCGGAATTTTTTATGCCGCACATAGTCAATGCTGGGCTTCACCAGCTCTGTTAAGGTCTCCTGATCCACATTTGCGATTGGCTAAAAATAACATGAAGTAGAAGCAAATCATAAATCAACACTTAATTCTGTGGTCTATTTTAAAGCACCCTACATACGTGCCCCTGACCCAAAATCTTTGAACCACTTTATACAAGATTGGATTACTGTCTGTTCACAATATCCAAGTGAAAATGTTGTTACAGCTCCCGAAGAAATAAAGAAATTGGGGCACCAAGTTGTAAGTTGGCTTCCTTGATGTGACACAGAGAGATTGTGGAAGAATTGAGAACAAAACACAGGTTCCAAGACTCCCAGGCCTCTATTTACACCTTAAAATAGCGAGAGCACTTACAGGAGGAAGGTGGTTTTATAGCTTAGTTGGTGATAGTAGATACTTAAAAGACATTGGGTTACATATTTTGTTTTAAAAATAACTAGCATAGACAGACCTGTCATATTTCCCAATAAATGCAGGAGAGTATAGTGGCATATCTGGTGAAAGGTTTACAGAGGATAAAGTTTTCCATCATAAACAATGCTCCCTGAAGCTATGGACTGTAAAACAGCAATTTCAATAAATGAATGTAAACATTCAACTGTCAGCAAAGCAGACAGATCATAGACAATCAGGGCTAGATTTTGTAAAAACATTCATGTACTGGAAGTGTCATTAGGTATTTTCAGAAGCAACAGCTACCTCCTTTAGTACTAACAACTTTTGTGAATCTCTCCCTTGGAGTGCTCTTCTGAATTTTCTTCATACGTTTATCTACTGAATATTCTTGCCAAAAAAACTTACCCATTGATCTGCTAACTCTTGTAGGTAAAAGTTTGAAGCTGAATATCTACATGGATCTGCTACTGGTCTATTGGGGTAATTTTCTGAAATTGTTCTTAGTTGGTACTCATTCCTCAATCAACCCATTTTAGGGCACTTTTGTAACAGAATTATTTATTTTTTTTCCCAGCTGACATGATTTTTGAAATTTCTGCAAGCTGTGGGAACAACTGCAGAAATTGGAGCCTACAGTAGCTGACAAAGGTGTTTAGATTCTTAATGAGTTGTCTCTGTGGTAGACTCAATGGCATAGAATCACCCCTCTCAAACACCAGCCTGCAAGGTACAGCAGCCTCTCAGAAAAATCCCTGCTTGGGGGTTTTGATACTACACTTGACCCCTGTGGCAAAACAAAAGGCAGGCAGGTACCAGTAACAAATGCCACTCAGTCTCAAGTTGTGCCAGGCAAGCACAGCTTAGCAGACAGCTGAATTTGTGCCTGTCCTTTTCAGGCAGCCACAAAGCACTATGTATATCCTCACTAAAGTGCTATACAGAAACAGTGGCTGGTTACTGGCCTTCACATTGCCAGTGCTATGTGGGATGCCCATTTTTACTTATCCAAAAATAAAGAACTTCCCAACCAACCTGTCTCCTGATTTTTTTTCCTGAAAAACTGAAAAATTCTCACACAGTGGAGGAGGAATGGGAGAAAGGATGGACTCTTACATGGCATCTTCCTGCAGCAGATGACTCAACCCAGCATGACTCACAATATTTAATGTACGGTGAAAAGACGGTAATCTAATGCTGCATAAACAATGACTGTGGTAATTCTTAAAAACTGCACTTCTTTTTAAAGAAAAAGATTGTTTTGGTTTTAAGGTATGTAGACAGAGTAGCTTCTGCTTATAGCAAAGCACTGCATAATTATTTCCACTATCAATCTTGAAGAGAAAATAAAGGATGGAGCCTTTAAAGGGTCGTCTTTAGAGGACCATCTGTTTTTTAGAAATTCAAGGAGAGCCAGTAAAGGAAAAATGCAGCAGAAACATCATTTCTGCTGCTGGAAGTAGCTGGAAGGGAGAGGACCACTTGACCGAGGAAAGCGGGAAGCAAAGATAAAAACACGTAAATCAGAAGAGTGTCAGACTCAGACTCATACATGATCCCAGAGAGCAGGGCATTGAGCCCAGGGAGCACAAGCTACTGGTGGAAGTGCTTTGAGCTAAGCTGAAGCAGATGTGGAGCAGACACAGCATCTTTCACAAGTGAGGAGTGGCTGAGCAGTGGCAACACCTCCCACCACCTCAGTCACCTCTATAGTGAGTATTTGCACACAGCTTTAGGCTATAAAGACACTCTTGCAGGCAAGTGCAAGGAAGGTAAGTCATTCTACATGAGCTACTATGAAAATTAACATTTACAGAGATGCACCAATTGTCAGTACACTTCAAAACCAGAGGAAGGTACAATACAAATCCTGCAGTTCTACGGACATCTTTTTTAATGAATCTCAAGGCTCTACTTCCAGCAGATAAAGGGAAAAAAAATGGGTCTATTTTTCAAACATAATATTTGAGAATTCCTTACAGGGAGGAGGTCAGAAAAAAATAGATTTAAATGTGGGAAAGAGGAGGTGTACAGAAATCTCATTGAAGAAAACAGAAAGATCAGAGTAGGAGTCACACTCCATGTATGCTCCAGTCATGTAAACAGAAAGCCCTGCTAAAATACCTGAATAAGCTGCAGAGAATCATGTCCCTTAACTGAAGGACAGCTGTGTCAGCCTTGGTGCTGAGTGGGGAGGTTTAATTCACCCTGGGGCCATGCGATAAGAGCTTTACTCCACAGCTGTACTCCGCTACCAGAGCTAGCATCTCTGCACAGTTCTGTGCCCAACTCCAAACTGTGAGAGCCTCAGCTAGCACACAGTTACACCACCTGTGTCCAAAAGCTGAAGAGAAGGTGCAATACTGATGCTTCACCTCAGCCCCCAGAATGCATCTTACCTGCATGAGCATGTAATAGATGCCAGCCATGCCATGGGCCGCCCCGACGTATTGCTTCCTATGCCACTGGTACAACAGAGGGCAACGGTCTGTTTTACGCTCCTCCTTGGAAAAGTTCTTCCCCGACTCAAGGATGGCGTCTATTACCTAAGAAAGAGAACACACTCCTTTCTTCTATCTCACTTACTTTTATCTGGGGGATTCTGAATAATGACCAAAGCTACACTAAAAAGTAAGCCACAAAAAAACCATGATATGGCTAGAATATTCACAGAATGGTTAAGGTTGGAAGGGACTTCTACAGATCATCTAGTCCAACCCCCTGCTCCAGCAGGGACACGTACAGCACAGGGCACAGGGTGGCATCCAGGTGGGTTTGAAAGATCGCCAGGGAAGGAGACTCCACAACCTCTCTGGGCAGCCTGTGCCAGGGCTCTGTCACCCTCACAGGAAAGTTCTTCCTCATATGGAGGTGGAACTGCCTGTGTTTCAACTTATACCCGTTACCCCTTGTCCTGTCACTGGCCACCACAGAGAAGAGCCTGGCCCCATCCTCTCTATAATCACCCCTCAGGTACTTGAATATGTTAATCAAATCTCCTCTCAGCCTTCTTTTCTCCAGACTAAACAGGCCCAGCTCGCTTAGTCTTTCCTCATTCGACAAATGCTCCAGTCCCTTAATCATCTTTGTGGCTCTATGCTGGACCCTCTCTAGAAGCTCAATGTCCTTCTTGTACTGCAGAGCTCAGAACTGCCCACAGTATTCCAGGTATGCCCACAGTATGCCCACAGCTGAGTAGAGGGGGAGGATCCCCTCCCTCAACCTGTTGGCAATGCTAAAGTCATTTGAATATCAAGTGACACAAATGAAGTCACTTGAGATTTGAGTGTTGAGATGGAAATGGACTTTTCCTAAAAAATTAAATATCACTTAGCTTTACAAGATAAATTTTGAATAGTAAATATTTCTAACCACTTTTTTCCAGGCCTGCCCTCTCTGGCTTTAGTACCTACATATCTTCCCCACAATGTATTCCCTTTCTTTTCATTTAAACACTTTTGCAGTTCTTCCATAATGATTGACATGACAATTTCTCATCCTCAAATACTTCAGACCTGCTTTTGTGTTATATCCACTTCTGCAGCTAATTACGAACCCTCCCATCTTGGACTCTGTTTCAGTCCCAGAGGGCACCAGGAAAAGAAGGACAGAAGCAAAGGGATGGGACAGAGTTCCCAGTTGCAGGTCCCTCTCTTCTCCTGATTTCCTCTCCTTATCCCTTATTTCACTTCATGACAAGGAATGATTCCAGGTCACTGATGCTGTGGCATGAGAGATATAAAGGCATCCTTACCTCTTTGATAGCAGATTGAGGGACAGTGTCAGGACCAATTTCAGTATTCAGGTAGAGCAAGGCATAGAGGTAACCTGCTCTGCCATAAAGCAGCTCATCTGGCAGTTCAGCATCGGTGCTTATCACTGTCCTCTGGAGCTGCAGCAGCCTTCCAAGAGACAAGGGAAGTAGACAGAAAGAGTGAAGAGGACCCTCCTTAGAGGCCAGACTGAACTGCGCATTGTATGTGCCACCATTTTCACCATAAACAGAAAGAGTTCTGAATTAAAAGCAAATCTTTGCATGGTTCTTGTCTCAGTGAACTTATGATGGAGTAGATTTTCTAATTTCTAATTTATGCCCAAAATACCAGTTGTTGACTACATCAAACTCCATTCTGTGTTTCCCAGAAATCCCCATCACCCCAATGAAGGCAAATGAGGACAGCAATTTCCAAGCCCCATCCCTAAAGCAGCCTTCCAGAGTTGTAGCTTCATCAACTCCTTGCAGTCAGCCTCAGTCCAGCTGGCTGCCTGGGCGCACACAGCAGCTCTCAGGTCTCCTCCGACAGAGAGGTAATACTGACCCAGAGCTAACACTGCCACATGCGCGGGCAGAGAATTTTCCTGCCAACTCTCTCCCTGTCTCTTCCATCTTTTCTGAGGCAATACCCAATTAGACGAAACCATGGAGATGATCATGGTTTAAACTGGGGGGAGGAGGAAGATGATCTGGATTAAGACCAAATTCAATTTCCAAATCTCCCCAAACGGCCATTACTTGGCAGAAATGTTACCATTAACTGGTGCTGGAGCAAACACGCTGACTCAAATGGCTCGTTTGCTCAGTCACTGCTCAGCATCAGAGAAAAGTCACTCACAAAAGAGCAAGCTGCATGTTATTAATTCTTCCTTGGAATTACTCCATGAACTTGGAATTATTTTCTTTGAAAAAGGCTATGATTAACGTCTAATACTCTGATTTTTTATTCGGATCCCACAAAACTGGACAAAGCACAAAGTTAAAAGTGCCATTATAGATTGCATTTTGACATCTACAATATCCCACTCGGTGTCATAAACAGATTTGTAATACAAAAACAGAACAGCAACAGCAGCAACAACAAAAAAAAACTATAATTTACAGTCCTCTTCCTAGAAATGACTTTCCAAGCAGAGGTTAGACTGAAAGATTTATTGCTTCTAATCTCATTTTGCTATACTCCTGCTTCATGCCTTCAAGCAACACTGCTGCATTCAAAATGACATGCTCAAGTTTACTGCCAGCTCTAGAAACAAAAAAGGCAAAAAAAATCCCAAACACCCACAACCTACCACCCTTTTCAAAATGGAAATATTCATTCAGAGATGGCAATAGAGATTCATCTCAGTAGCATTCTGGATTAGAAAAAGACTGATTACACTTCCAAATATAAACCAGAATGGAGATGCTGATACAAGGCTAATGCCCAAATTCCAGCAACACAAGGTATGTTGTTAGACTGCTCAAAATGGGTTACTAGTGCTGGATGCAAACTGCACTGGTGCTGAATGCAAACTGCACAGGGCTCCCATGTGTTCAGCCTCAGCTTGACAGCACGCGGCTCCATATCAGCAAAAGGACAGTCACTTCTCCAAGGAGGCTCTTACATGTAGACTACTTAGAAAAGGAGTAAGATTTTTTTCAGGTTAGACTTCACATCCTCTCGTCTATTCAGAGTCCTCATCTTTGACAGCCAGCAAATATCTCCTCTTTGTTTTACTACAGCTTTGTCAAAAAAAACAAACACTGTGGCACGTTTGAGTGTTCCCAGAGCCCTGCTGCACATGTTACTGACTGCAGTGCACCCACAACTGAGACCCAGCCTACCCAGGAAGCATCACACACTGCATACGCAGTACACATTGCTAATGAAGTGTGCTGCTTTACAAGAAGGGCACAGCCTTTCCCCACTGTGAGCCACTTACTTGGCAACACATTCTTTAGATTCATTATCAATTTTCAGCTTGTGATAAACCACTGCACCCACTGCCAGGGGACCAGCATCACCACAGAGAAAAGTGACTCTTCTGCCGTTCAGATTGCGAAGGATTCTCTTCACGTAATCAAGAGATCGCTGCAGGTGGCTCTGTTTTTTTGTGACACGGTACAGCTGCAGATACAAAAGGGCAATGCCTGGAACAATCATATAAAAAGAAAAAGATTAATTTACTTTTCTTTCCAAATACATCATGTTTTCATCTTTATTGCCTCTGAAGTAGCAACTCAAATGTGAGTAGGCATTTGGTAAATTTAAAGATACTAATTAAAGATCCTAGTTTATGCAATATGAAGGCACCAGGTCTTCTATCTTGATCCCATTTAAATTTGGATTATGACGAAAAGCTGAAATTTTCATACTGAAACCCAGTTTAGACTCACAACATGGAGAGAATGAGGAAAACTCATGACACAGGCATTAAACTGTGATGTAGAAAACTTAGACTAACCATCATGTATACGGCCATGTACAACAACTATACATCCATTACACTCTTAAGATTTTTTTTCTTTTCTGCTTAAATTTTAAGAGGCTCTTTTGATGAGTTCTTGGATTCAACTTGCAAAATTCTTTTTAATCCTAAAATCTATTTCTTAGTAAGATTATGAATTTCTACACATTAAGCTAGTTTGTAAAAGCCAGAAAGCAAGCAAGAGCTTTTGGAGAACATTGGAAAGTTAAATCAAGCTTTGTTCCATTAAACTCATTACATAGCTTTCACTTAAAACAAGAAACAAACTCCAGGAATTGCAGCAACATAGATTTCTGAAGCAAAACAAACACTGGTGCTGATACATCACGTGTTCTCTGCACCAGCTATTAATAGGCTTTTCCTGTTAAAATGGTCCCAAAAGGAGAGCTGCAGAACTCAGCAGGGTTGATTCAATAGCATAGGAACTTGTGAACTACTACCCTGGTCGGCAGGCCATCAAGACAACAACAAACAAGCCTGGCTGGGATTTCCAAACTCTTCTGTAAATTCCAATAAAGTTGTAAATATTCACCAGGTGTGACCAAGGGGTGGCCAGAAAGCAGCCATGACACACAGTTTTCCCTACATTTCCTTCTGCAATGCCTTTCAGGTGGCTCCTCCAAGGCATCTGGCATGTCTAAACACTAGGATAGCATGTAATGCGAGTTTTATCCGTTACACACCAACTCCATGCTCCAAGTTTTTAAAGTGGTTCCATGGGCCAACGTCATGCCTGTTCACTGCTGGTAAGATATGTCTAAGACTTGTTACATGAAAAGTGGGACAGCCACTTTCATCTCTGTTTTTACCTTTGGATTTGCATATTCTAGCAAACACCGCAAAGAATGATTTTGCAGAAAATATTTTCCCTACATATTTAAAAAGCCAGATCATATATTTCCATTCAGAGACAATTCCACAGAACCTTAAAAAAAAAGATACAATTTGAAACAGATGTAGCTGGCAATCCTTCTATAGGATGGAAAAACCCTGTTCTCATTAGACAACGTTACTTGCTCATCTGTCTTCTTGTTCCAGCTAGCAAGGGTTGTGTTACTTTTAGCATATGACTCATTTTTAGCATGCACTGATTTATCAGAGCCATAACTTCAGTTGTCAGTCACCAAGAATACTTTGCAGGGAGTCGTTCTATAACGTCAGTGTGAAAATGTCCATTGCTTGAGATCCTCCGCATCCACTTAGCAACCACTCATTTTTAGACCTTGAAATACATCTATCATTTAAGCCTGGGTTGTGTAAAACTTCCCCACCCGTCCACCCACGGCTCCATCTGTATCAAAACATCAAGAAGAAAGGAAAGAAATTTTACATTTCCATAGCCAGAGTTAAATACAAGCAAGGCCTGGAGATTTTTTCCAAGCTGCTCCCCAATACAACACAAAGGAAAAAGAAGCAAGCCAAAGAAAGAGTAGCCATAGAAAATACTCTCCTTTTGCAAGATGAAGGTGTCCAAACGCAGAAACCAATTATCTCCCTATAACAAGATCCTCTGTGTACTGAAGTCAACAGAAATCATTATAGATAGTAGTGATCAAGCATCCAGAGTGAAAAGAAACCAACTCCTACAAATGACTACGTTATCAGAGTATTTATGCAGATCCTGGGAGAATATTAAAAGCTCCTCCTGTGAATCACCCCCAACAGTCACCAAAACACCATTTAGCAAACACACATAATTCTAATTGCAGTTTTCTCACCAGTCCAGCCAGTATAGGCAGAGCAGTCATGTGGGTCTGCTGTCTTTAGTCCTTCCTCCATTTGCTGCAAAAGGTCCTTGATTTTTGTCTGGATCCGTTTTGTGAACTGAACACTGACCTGAAAACATAAAAGAGGAGAGAATCAGAGAAGGGATAAAATCAAGACTGCAAGCCAACTGTTCCTCTGTTTAGTTTGAAAACAAACAAACAAAATGCAAAATCCATGAGGAAATGGATACTATATCCAGCAAACTGGCATTTAATGCATTCTGGTTCCACACTGGACTAAGTTATTAATATCTACACAACCTGAACTCATATGAAGTGCAGACACAGCGACAGTATGTAATTATTACGTGCTGGTTTGCACATTTCAGACTCTTAATGCAGTAAGCAAAGCCTCCCACAGCTAGATAGAAAGCCAATAAAAGGGAAAAGCCTGACACGCTCCTGCTGCCTCTCCACGGGCCAATACCCTGTTCAAGGGCCCATGCCAGCATCACACTGTGTATGAGCACCGCTTACTGAACCTAAAAACCCTGTGTAATAGCTGCTTGCTCTCGAGTCTCCAAACACCTGTAAAACATCCCTCCTCTCTCTCACTCCCTGCTGCTTCCTCTCCCTCAAATCCTACCTGCACAGGCATGCTTTAGCAAGCGAGGAGGCTGTTAAATGCAGTATCAATGAACTGCTGCATTAACAACTACCTGAATCAATAAGTTACATGCAAGGATGGTGAGTAATAGGAGTTTGGCGGCTTCTGCCAATGCATTTGCCCTTTGGCACCAAGTTGAACAAACCTTTGATGTTACTCATTTCTTGTTTCTATTTTTGACCAAAAAAAAAGTTTACACAGATGAAGTACACAAATACAATTCAGGATATTTTATTTTGATCAGCACTTCTCTCTCATTAGGGGTGGTATATACCAAAACACTTTACTGATTACTCCCTCAAGACTATGGATAGTGGAAATAGTCTATTAACTAAAATCCACTGTCTTAGTAACTTCCATAGCAAAAGTCACTTATGAAATCATTCATCAAACCAGTTTTACAATCTCTATGGGAGCTTCAGATACAACACTCAAAAATGTTCTATTAAGGGTACCAATTACTAAGCAGTCTTTCCCATCAACACACATATCTATCAGTTCCTAATAGATAAGTAAAACCTAAGGTTTGCTTGTATAGTAAGTTACCTACAATGGGGCTAGAGAAGAAGAAACAAACAACTTCTCCCTCCCTTCCTGGGCTATTGAAAAAGCTTTATCATTACCAGATAACTGCATCACTATAATAAAATAGAGATGTACTCAAACTTTATGCCAAACTTTATTTCCTGGACTTGCTTTTTCCATCACTATAGAAATCCCCAAGTATATGGCATTTGTCATTCATGTCTTAGTTATCTAGGAAGAGTTAAAAGAGAAACACTCCAGGAACTTGAAAGTCAGCAGAGTTTCCTCACTTTCCAAATGCAAGGGTCACAATGTGATGGCCACCATCCAGAAAACTGGCATTATGCAATCTGGCTATTTGTCAGCTTACGCCCAGAGAAAGCTACATGTTTTTGAACAGTGCTTGATCTCTATTCTAGTACTTGCTTCCCCAACCTGCGTCTAAATGACTGCTGGAACAAAGTCCTCTGGTGAATGCATAGTTTAATATTAAAAACATCTATATTTCTGATTCTCCATTACGAAAGGAGAAATTAGCTCATTAGGAAGGCAAGTCCATGCTTGATTAAAAACACATACCAAAAAGGAGAGGGCTTCAGCTAAAAAAGTCCTGAATGCCACCATACCACTGATGCTCAAAATACCACATTTTGTACCCCTGTTCACAGTGTAACTTCAAATAAAAATCAGAGAATTCAAACATCCACTCTACAGGTTCTCAAATCAGAAAGCTAACAGGAATTATACAAGTTCCCTGAGCCACTCAGAAGCTTCCAGAATAAACAGCTCAAATTAATTTTATAACTGGGGAGGAGAGGGAAGTCATATCACTATTTCATGTCACACATACCACTAGCCTCTCCTAGGAATGTGCTAAGACCAGCTCACCTTGGCTTTCAACAACTACAAGTGGCAACCAAACACCATAAGCATCTGAGGTCTACTCTTTGACCTTAGTGTAGTATCTTTTTAATACAAAACCACAGTGCATACCCTGTCCTTTTAACAAGTGTAGTCAAGTCTTAACGCAAACCTCTCCCGAGGGCAGGGCTCCCCTCCTCCAAATGACAGTTAGGCCAAGGTCGAGGCATACGGCAACACAGCAGGAGCATATCAGCCCTGCTGCACCCAGGCTCTGTTGCCAGACCAAAGGAGCAAGCAAAGGCTTCACACTATCAGACTATCTGCTTATTACACATCACAAAAACACCAGTTAGCTTCTTGTTCTGACAACACACCTGCTGTTACCAAATCAGGATACCTTTTAGCAAGCATAGATCAAGTTATTTAAAGGATGGAGAGAAGGACTAGGACATTCAGACATCTGGGTTCTACTTTGGAACCTCAGGCCATAGAAATAGAGGCAAAGTTACTCCTAGATACCTACTTCCCCACCACTGCTTCATTTTTTTGGGTTGTTCCGAAGCTTTAGCAACACAGTCGTGCCACAATTATTTTGGCATGACTTTGCCAAAGCTTTGCTATAAGCTTACAACAAATATTTACATGCGCCAGAATAAATAAATAAATGAATGTTGAAAGGTGGGTTTATAAAATGTAGAAGCCTCCTTCAAGAAATCTTACACTACATTACAGCCAAGCATAAAGCACACTAATTTGTGTCAAGTGCAGATTTATTTTCATGAGAAGGATATTCATTTCATGAGGATGATTCCAGCTCCTATCCAGCCTTCTGTGCAGGTGATTCTTGTTATTGCCAGTCCTGTTAGAAAACAGCAAAAGCCAAGAGGCCTGAATCTCTGATCTCTGGTATCATATTAACTCCTGGTTCACAACAGACTGGAGATGGAAAATATCTTTTTAGAAGTAGGAATGGCGCTATCATGTAATTCAAATGCTGTGTTACTCCTGTGCTGGTAGGGAAAAAAAACAAACACTGCCATTCCAACCACCACTCAGTTTTAGGTCAGCAAAACACAAAACCAGGAACTAATCCCAGCAACATCCAATGCTCCAAGAAACCCCAGCCAGCAAAACCTCCCACCATGTCATTTATCACAACAAGAAAGGCTCATTACCAGCATGAAAGAGAAGCAATGCAGCAAAATATGAATATGTTGTATTAGCAAATTACATGTTTTGTGATTTATTTAAATTGCATCATTTTTATTTTTTCAGCTGCAGTGAGCTAGTGCACACTGGACAAACCTCTGTCACCCTCCAGGGCCTTTTAAAGGCAATGACATTATAAAGAATATGAGTGTATATAATACCATTTATCTTTGGCACCAAAGACAAGATGCCCAGATTAGGTATTGCTAACAAGGACAACATATTTCCCTCTCTGCTTTCTTTCATTTACACACTTTCTAAAAGAACAAAACTTTTGTTGTTGTTGTTTTTTAAAGGAAAAAAAAAAAGAAATTCAGCACTAAACTAATCTCCTGAAAGAAATGCCTATTTCACTTTCATTTGATATTACTATAAACTATCACTATTAACTGAACTACTTCTCCATTACAATCCTATGCAGCTTTAAGGTTCTGGTTTTACAACAGACCAGCACCAGGAGCAAGCTAAGCCACAAGCAGCTATTATTCATGTATTTTATATCATGATTTTAGTTAGATCAAAATTTGAGAAGTCTGCACACTGAGTCCAGATATCACACTGATTAGCTAAGTCTAACAATGGCATTCCTATTTTGCTTGGAAGTAATCATTTGCTTGACACACAAATAAGAACTTATTTCATTTGTTTATTCTAGATACACTTAGATACCAATGTGTTTTTCAAAAATACTCATCATTTATTTGCATCCGAACACTTCTCTGGTAAGTAGCTTGCACAGATTCATGGCAAGAGAATGGAGACTTGAGTTCAAATTCCTTAAGAGCTGCCAAATTATCAGTCCTTTTTATCATCAGCTCCAAAAACAATTTTTCCAACTATTTTGCAATTAATACTATTTTACCATTATGCTTTTCTATTTTATCTCCTTAGCTCTTCTAGGGACAGATGCTCTGTGCAAAGCTAAACTGAACGAGAAAGTAATTGATTATCCAGAAGAAGCACGGAGATGATCTACACAGCACTATTTAACAAAAAAGGAAAATGCATTTTTATTTCATCTTAGCTCTAATCAGGTTAAGAAGAGAGATTTTCAGAGAGAAGAGACTTTAATGTTGATGATATACAGAATATAAGAGCTCTCCTTTCTTTTTTCCTAGTTGATTTCTTCCACTGTTTTCTGAAATGTTCTCTGTACTCTGGAAAGAAGAAAATAAAGCTGGAGTAAGCACTGCACTAAGGACTCATAGAAAAAAAATCAAATTTACATAGAAAATTAGAAAAGGAAAACAACAGATACTGGTACAGGAAAACAGAGGGGAAAAAAAAAAAAAAAAAAAAAAAACTCAGCTCTACTGATACATGAAATACTATCCTTGATGAAATCAGTGGGAACTTTGCCACTTACTCTAGGGGAGTCACGGTTTTACACAGTAGGCTCTGGAGCATAGACTTACTGGAGTAGGATGAAATCCCTCTCCTCACACAAAGAGCAGATGGGAAGGAAGGATAATAGGATTCCAAGTGCAGAATCAAGCAAGACAAGTAAAGCAGTGATCCACCTTTTTATATGGCAAAACAAGCAATACTTTTTTCCTTCCTAAATCAAGAGACTGCTGAAACTGAAAGCAGTTTTTGCATTTTTAAGAATACCAGATATTAAGAGTTCTCATCACTAAGCCACTTAACCAGTTGATGACAACCCTCTGCTTCTCCTTGAACAGGCCCTTCCAGAAATGAATGCCAGTTCAGTAAGAACACATAATTTATAAACGATTTGAAAGTATGAGGAAAAGGCTTTAAGCACTGTATTATCCAATCTTAGATGAGATGAGAGTGTGCAAAAACATAGCTAGAAAATACAGCTAAGAAAGGACAAGTGTAAGTACTTGAAACTGGCAATCCACTCAAGTTGCAGAAACAAGTGTTTAAAGCATGCTGGCAATAGGGTTGGGCTTCTAATACCTCTAGTTGTAGAAGTATTTGTCTTGTTGATAATGTTGCAAAAAGAAAGCCAAAGATTTAGACCATCAAACAGTCACCAGAAAGCTTCAGCTTATTGATGGAAAAAAAAAAAAAAAAAAAAACACGATTTACAGGTGTAGCAGAGTATTATCCCATGTTTTTGAAAAGAGAGACCGACAAAGCAAGAGGGCAGCAGGAAAAGCACTCATCCTCCAGGCAGCCTAACACTTACCTGCTATTTCTTGGAATCTAAGAAAAATTGAAGTCTGGTGTTATTAAGATTTAAATTTATTCACTACACAAACACATCCACCTTAGGGGGGACATTTTTAGAGGGTCTTTAAAATTTAAAGAGAAGAGAAAAAAGAAACCGCTCCCAAAAAAGTGGCAATACCCAGAAATGCAGCTACCTGATCCCACAACATACCAGCACGCAAAGTGGGAAAAACATTTACTGGCCTTGCACTGGAGGCTGCAATGTGCGATATGATGTCCATCAATGTAGGTGGTTGCAGAACCAGCCCCAGAGGAGACAGAGCTTGCTGCTCTGTGAGACACCTGAAACATCCAGCTACTCAACCCAGTAAATACAGAAAATACAGACTTCAAGACAATGAAGAATAAGACAATGGGAAAGAACTTAAGACTTCTTTTTTTGTTTGTTTGTTTTTATAAGGATAGGAAGACTAAAAAGACACTCAAAGGAATGATCCACATTAACAAGATACCAAGAGAACTCCAAGAAACTGAGCACCATTAAACCACCCCAAAGCTATTCTAATTAAGTATTCCTTATCCAAATAAAGCAGTGGCCTTTGTCCTTTAAGCATTAAGAGCTTTCAAACAGGTTCCCTCCAAGGAGTTTTCTGCAAAACCTAATTAAATACACTATGTACATTTGTAAGAACACACAGACTTTTACTATTATCCTTAAACATTAAGTCAGAAAGAACAATTCTTTCTTAATAAGCTTTATAAGAAGTTACTGTTCAGGCTTGCTGATGATTTATCATAAAGTCCGAATCCAGTTCAGTGCTGTTAAAGAGCATTGTGATTTCACAAATAATTCAGGCATTCTTAAATTGAGGATTGGGATATGCTTATGTGCTGACATCAGGTCAAATCATACCTGACTGCACATGTTGAATCAGGCAGCTACGGGGAGTCAGAGGACATCGGGTAATCCAAAGTTGATGCTAACAAGCCACAAGGCCATCTCCTCTCCCTGGACAGCCTTTCCCATCCTTTCCATTCCCAAGGAATCCACTACGCATTGTGTAGTGCTCTGCCACACAAAGGTTTCAATAAATAGCTTCTGAATTGGGAAAACTGGTTACCCCTGCTTTAAGTGAGAGCAAATCACAGTGCTCAGAAGGATGACTGACTCTTTAGGCAATGCCCTTAAAATGCCATGCTTAAGAAGAGGTGAGATTGTAACTATAGTCTCCTATAGTGCTAGGGAAAACATCTAAAGAACATTTGCTTTGAAATATTGTTACTTTCTCCAATAAACCACAGCTTTTTAAAAAATTCTTTGGTTTTCATTTAACTAGAGAAAATGTCCCTTATTTACCTAGAATTTTTATTAACTGATTATTATCTTCAGCTTTTTCAAAGAACTTATAGAAGAGATTTAAGTTGGCAGTATTTTCAGAGCAAAGAAACCCAAGAAAGGAAAAGTGTATTTCAGCTAAATAATCACAGCTCACCTGGATAACTGCAGCATTTGCTGTACCTGCTTATATAAAGGCAAATTAGCAGACAAGATCTTTATTGTTTTTCTCCTGTTCTCATATCTTACTGTTTCCTGTGCTGTATCTCATGCATACAAACACCCACTTGCATATGCAGTGCTTTGTCCCAATTGTCTCACATTTCAGACAGTAACTTGAATTTTAGATGGCAATTGTGGCAGCTTATGAAATCAAACAGAGGAATTAATAATGCATTGCTTTCCATGACAACAGCAGAACCCTGTACAGTTTTAGTTGTCATTATGTGAGTCACAATTCTCACCATTCCACATAGCAGCAGATGGGAAGAAAAAAAAAAAACATGGAATGCATTGAAGGCTCCTGAAATCTGTCTTCATTTATAGGAGATTTATGTTACTGTATAGAATACTTTATAGAACCAACAGACTCCCAAACCTGTGTAATGTCCTTTTATCTTCAGAGGGGTTTCAGTCAGGCAAAATCATCTTTGACAGCACAGGAGCCTCTCAAGTGCAAAAAATGAAAGAAATGAGGGTAATACTAGACCTGACAACATGTAAATGATGCCAGCAACAAAAATATGCACAGATATACTTATATTCATGTTCTAGCCAGAACTATGTAGGACAATTTTTGAGTTTTCACTGATGCAGACATAAAAGAAAACCTAAGCACAGATGTGCTTTTTTTCAATGACATGCAGAGTTGGAAAAATTCAGAGAAAGCCTACTGAAAGTTGCTGTGGTTACACTGCTTTAATGGAGTACACAATAAGGCTTTTTTTTTTTTTTTTCCCCCCCCAGAAGAGCTTTGCTTCATACTTTTGAACTCAACCAAGCCCAGAAACCACCTCTTATCAACTACACAGCTGAACAGGTGCTCATATATATATATATATATCTTTTTTCACATATAAAGATGCTTATCTAATTGCCAACTGCCACATGTTGACAATAGGAAATGCCAGCCACTGTTGATGCTGAAAAAAAAAACCAAGCATATAGTATAAGAGAGCATACACCTCTACATCAGAGCAGAACACAACTTCCTAACACAAATCTAGGGCTAGAAATTAATTATCTAAGCTCTAGCACTCATTTCAGTTCTATCACTGATGAATATCACTTAGTTCTGAATTTGGATTCCTTCAAGAACTAAATTTGACACAAGTCAGACTATTCTGCAGTACAATGGATAGTCTCCATTTTTTTTTTTGTATGAGGAGGTTCAGCTTTTCCTGAGACCTGTTCTCACTCTTCTGAAAGGCCAAGAGATCTTGTCAAGCTAAATCAGCAGCAAGTGAAGGTATATTTAATAGACATAAAGTATGGCATCAAAACTAGGTATACCAGGTATACAGTAAGACACATCTCCCTACATAAAGCTTTAGAAGAAAGCATCTTGGTTATGTTTTTCCTAATTTAACAACATACAGTTGAAGCTAATCTGTCATCTCCCCTCTGCCTCATCATGCTTGGTATCTTTTTATATACTGCACCAGATATAAATGAATAAAGAAACTACAATTCTCTTTCACATAAATTTACATTTAGGAAGACAGACTATACTACTAGGGATATTCATAAAAAGCAAGTCAGATTTTACTTCCAAATCTACCCTATTTTTTTTAATCCTTTTCAAGTGTCAGATTGACCTTTTCAGCACAGCAATTAGCCATAACAGTAAAATACCCATCCCTCAAAGTATTCCCTTTTTTTTTTTTTCAGATTCTGCATAGAACTCAGCACCCAGCTTTATAAATTTAAGTCCCAACTGAAGTCTAACCTTCACCTGTCTCACCATAAATGTCAATTAATGTTGTTTTACACATTATTAAGATGAAGAATTCATGCTGTTAAAAGAATGTTGCTCTTGCAGTTGGGCATTTCTATCACTGCTCCACATTATAAATAAGATAATAACTTACACCACAGGCAGAAGAATACAGAGCTGAAATTAAGGCTTTCCTTTATTCACCCAAGGACACAAGTCAGAAAAGTTAGTTTTGCATCTAGTGCATTTGTGCTTCTTGCAATGTCACCATGCAGTATTTTTCATCTAAAAGATGGTGATGCAGCACACAGCAGTCCAGCAGTATTGAAAGACCATTCAAGGGTTGAAAATAGGACTGAAAACACAAAAGATCCACAATTAAAGTCAACTCATGTGATACTAATGCGTTCCATTATTTGAAGTATAAGATGCATTTTGAGGAGCAGAACAGCCCTCCAAAACTGTAAAGTGACAAGAGCATAAGGAGAACAGGCAATCGCAAAAAATCACTTCTTTTGATCCACTGGACAGATCTGCTCATTCAAACCTTCCGCCAGGTGTGCCTCACAACCCAAGCAATGCACACAGACTCTAAAAAGCTTTCCAGAAGTACTTCTTGTATTTAAGTAAACACACACCCTAACGTCACTGCTGAACAGGACAGTCTAGCATCATGCAAAACGTGGCTGTTGCTGCCATGCCTCAGAGGTGAAATTCATCTTCTCGAAAAAGAGCATTAGCTGAAGCACTGCAGGGAAGGTGGCTGGGAGGGAATGAAGAGTGCATTTCTGCACACTTTCACGGCTAAAACTCAGACAAGTTGCAGTGCTACAAAAACACAGCAATAATTTCCAAGGCAGCAGTGCAACCTTCTGGCCTTGCATCCACTGGAAATGCTCATGACTTTTTTTTTTACCAGACTCAAAGTTGTGTTTTTTCAAACACGAGGCGGAACCCGCACCGAGCCCTTTCCAGCACACACCCTCGCCCAGGGGAGCACTCAAATGCCCTCTCCCTGTCCCACCGCCGGGGGGGCTCCCTGGGGCAGCCCAGATGGAGCGGGCACGACCGAGGCCCAGGGCGGGGATCGGCGGCTGCCGGGCCCGGGGCAGCCCCGACGGAGCGGCCTCCCCGGCTGCGAACGGACCCGG